>JACXGJ010010610.1:0-21516 GCA_016801105.1 Esox niger
AGTTGACTTGGGATAGTTAAAATTTAACAATACCATTAGAAACCTAACATTGAATGACTTTATTGATGATTTGTTAAAAGGAGATAGCAGTAGTGAAGCGGAAGTTGAAACACATTAGTTAGCTATATTGCGGTTTGTTAAAAGAATGTTAAGTTAATAGATACATATGATAGCTAACCCAGTAGCTTGCAAGCTAACCTCCATTAGCTACCTGGTCCTAAATCGCTAGCAAATGTACAGTCCGGTTAGCTACGGTGAATACAGCTAGCCAACTAGCTCCATATCAAGTTGCAAAGTGGCAAGTAAACGATAGCTAGCTAAGTCAACTTTTAATCGCCTTAGCTATCCATCTAGCAACTAGATGTGCAGTTAGCTGGCTTCCTAGTAACCATCTAATGAGCACACTAGCTAGCTAATTAGATCACAAATCTAGATACCTTTTAGAGCTTTTATGTGTTCAGCAGTGCAGTCATTATGGCCTTGTATCATTAACATGGCCAGCTAGAAAAAGCACTTAGTAGACTAATTATAGTAACTGTTTTTGTCGAAATTGTAACTAGCAAATAGATGACAGAGAAGGCTCAGATTCTGATCATGAAGCATGGACACACAGCAGGAGATAAACACAATGAGACTAGTAAAGAGAGAGTAAAAGAGACACAAATTGTGGTAAAAAGTGTAAGCAGAGACACAGAGAGAAATGGATGTATTGGGTGTATTGTCAGACAGTACCTTATAAAAAATTATATTTTGTGGTAATAAAAAACAACAGTATACCACAATTACAGAATACTAATAATACAAAATATAATAAGAATAATTAATATTGTGATGCTCAGCTGTGTTTTATTGTTTTGTATCCCTAAGAGTAGAGGCAGAAACACCAAAAGCTGCAGTGGCAGGAGAACAGTATTCTTTTTCTGTAATTCAAATGTAAGACACAGACTTCCATTATTTTTTTGTCTTGTTACTAAAATTATTAATACAAGCAAGTACCTTTTGCTGCAGTGACCCAGATTGTTTTTGGTCAGTGTTGATGCAGTATACAGTACACTTAAGTGCCATAGTTGCTAAAATGCAAATTTGAGGTCAGACTCTGTCTCACCAACAATCATCTTGCCAAAGGCAAAGATATAAAAAAAACACCCGGAGGCCAAGAAGAGGGACCTTGGGTCAATGTTTAAGTACATGCCTGATAATAGTGATAATGTTATGTAGAGTAAAAAAATTAAGACATGCTTAATGTGTAAGGTGTTTCAAACTTGATGGTATTGCCTAAATGCGTATGAATAGACATGTTGAATATAAATGTTTTAATGATTCAAATATAAATACGATGTGTTATTTCTAAATCATTTAAAAGTATAACTTATTCACTTGTAGCGTATGTGTTGGAACAATGTTATCCAAATTATCCAGTACAGTCCATGCACAGTCCAAGACTGAAATAGATCCAGTGCACAACTGAATTTACAATAGAGAACCACTGTTTTAAACTTTGTTTAACACTTTTTCTTTCTGCTCCCTCCGCAACACCAACAATTTCCCATCTCTGAGCACTTTCGCATTGATAACTTCCGCAAAGCTAACAAAATCGACGGACGCATCTGCCGAACTCGCCATTCCTCAAAAAATATCAGACTACTCCATTCTCATTACCTGTCCATGATTCCGTGGCGCCATCTCCTGTCCTTCCTCCCGCTTCCTATTCGGAAGTCTCCCTCTATGCTGCAGCACAGGTTCATAAAGAGGGTGTAAATACAATCTAAGAGACGTCGCATACGGGTGTCTGATAGAGAGCCAATACATTTTTTGTGTCCCAGCAAATACATGCAGTCAATTGAAGTTAATAATTTGTGAAAAAATTTAAAGATCCGTGAAAAAATTTAAAATAAGATTGGTATTTTACTCAAATAAGCACCCTTCACCAGTGTTTTGTCATGCTGACATGAATAATTGATCAGGCATATTCCTATTGTGTTGATAATTTCAGCTGCCACCCTGCTGATCCCCCTCACGTTTTCCCTGTCCTTGTTCATCTGGTAAGGCATCTATGCTGGACTAGGTTTAAACACTCTGGACTCAGCCCACATGGATTTATTAATTATTACAACTTGTACTCTTAAAAGGTTCCCCGGGAACAGCCAGAAGAGGACTGGTCACCCCTCCGAGCCAGGTTCCTCTCCAGGTCTCTCCCCAAATTCCAGCCCTTCATAGGGAATTTTTCCTAGACACTGTGCTTCATCCCTGTTATTGCTTTCTCCTTGAGGTTTCAGGTTGGGTGTTTTGTAAAATAACTTTGTGACAACTGCTGATATAAATAGGGCTTTATAAATGAATTGGATCGATTAGATTGGGAGTAATTAGAACAGTTAAAACCAGCCCCTATCTTCCAGAATGTAGTTCAATGATCTGCATGAAACAGTTGATTTTGTTTAATGCATCTCAAAATAGACTGAAGACTGTGACTGTTTTAATGACATATTTATTCCTGTAGAAACCGGTTGGTCTACATTCATCACTTTAGAATCAAGTTTCAACTGACACTTTTCTAACATTGGTCCAGATAGGGAAAATGTATTTTTCCAATGAACATTTATTGTACTACATTGATAAGGCCTTCAGAGTTCTGGTCGTTCTGTTAACCTAATGTACTATGAATGACAATAGCTGTCTTTCATGGTCAATGTCTTTCCCTTCTCTCTGTATCCAGGCACAATGTAATGATTGTAATGACAGCTGAGCAAGGCTACTAATCTTGGCCTTGGGCCTAACAGAAATCACTGGAAGTCTCCCTTTTGGGGGAATGTGTTAATAGCAGCAGGGTTCCTTGTACTGTAAAGGTGAACAGGACTCTATTCCTTATTGGGAGAGCTGAGTTAGTAAAAACACCTATAGTAACAAGCCCCAGCTGTTGTGTGTATGAACCTTGGCAATATAAGTATGGACCTTGGCAATGTAAAATAAGAACAACTATCATGACCCAACTCTGTGTTGGTTTAATACCTGTTCCCATATATACGATAAAATGTGAAATAATCAACTGCTATACAAAACAACTCAAGAGTATTTACTGGATAAATTGCCAACACTTTTTAATCTTCTATATAGATCAGGTGTGATTATCACATGATTATTGCAATAATATCCCTGGATTTAAGACACTGAAATAATGAAGTTTAACAGAACAACCATATTTAACGTATTATATTTGATCAGTCTTGGGCAACCATACCAGCAAAAAAAACACATAATGCTAAATAAAGGAAAGACCATACCGAAAAGGACTGTTACTTTGAAGTAATTTAATCACAATGGCAATGGCAGCTGCAGAGATCACGCTAGACATTGCCCTGCATGGTCCTGCATGGTTCTATTATGACTAAGAAATATCAGGCCATTTTATAGAAGCAGGTGGACCTTATGGTGTAAACACTGTTCCCTCAGGATGTTCCAGTATTCCAGGATGATAATGACCCGATACACACTGCTGAACAAATTGAAGACTAGTTTGACGAACATCGGGATGAGGTCAAAGGCTTTTCCACTTCAAGAATTGCAATTTCTCACTACACACAGTATGACTTTTTTGACAGCCTTCCAAGAAAAATCTTGGTTTCTGACAAGGTAGCTTATGAGGGATTTTTAAGTTATTTTCTTTAATAATCAATGGAAAAACCTGGTAAAAATTTGAACCATCTCCTATTGATTGTTCAGGCAAAGGACATAGACTATACATTTTGTGCCAGCCCTCAAAGGGGGTCTTATACTGAGAATTTCACAAAGGTTCATTAGTATAAAAAAAACATTAGGTCTCAGTGTTTGAAGACAGGCTGGTATTCCCAGAATCCAAAGACAGGCTGGTATTCCCTGAATCCAAAGACAGGCTGACATTCCCTGAATCTGAAGAAAGGCAGATTGTCTCTTAATCCAAAAATAGGCTGACGTTCCCTGAATCTGAAGAAAGGCAGATTGTCTCTTAATCCGAAGATAGGCTGACGTTCCCTGAATCTGAAGAAAGGCAGATTTACTCTAAATCCGAAGATAGGCTGACGTTTCTAGAATCTGAAGAAAGGCTGATTTTCTCTGCTACTGTTGCCATCTCAGAGTTATTTTTCCCCTGTAAATTATTTTCTGCAGTGCTTCTCCTTTTCACACAAAAGAAAACCGCTATTACAGTAACAACCAGTGCAAATGTCAGTGGTGCTGAGAGGGCACATGGACTTACTCTCTCCGCACCAGATTCCCAGATGACATCCAGCTTGTTGTCCAAACTAAGTTGAGAGGCAGTACAGCTGTAGTGTCTCTGCCTTTGCTCTTTGGCAATGACCTCTAAACTCTTCCTTATCTGGTAGGTCCCGTCTCCACTAGGCAGCACCTCCCCTCCTGTCAGCTCTTGCTCTACCACTGGCTGACCGTCTCTCAGCAGGGTCAGGTTGATGTGACGCGGGTAGAAACCAAACGCCAGACAGGTAACGCCAGACAGAGTCTGGGGCGCACAATTTGCATCAAATTATTTTCGCTTTTAAGCATTGTTTTCAGTTCTTTAATGCAAAAGGGTAGCCAAATGTTTTGAAGACGCATTCTTTCATATGCTTGCCTCATCATATCCCAGTAGTAGTTTCCCTGCATCGTATGCAAAATGTGTAACATTGTGATACATCGAAAAATCAACAAAAGTTGCATTGAAAGTGTCCTTATACATGACCAGAGCCAGTTCACCATTGTGCAAAATCTCACAGCCACCAATGCCTTGCTGAACTTGAACACCTTCTGTGAGATTATAGTTGCGCTTTAGGTCAAAAGATCTCTCTTTCATGTTGTAGTATAAAGCTCCGAATGCATAGTATAAATAGCTATGCTGGGCTTTGCTGCCCTCTTTGTTTGGTTTATGATATCCTCTGTAGACCGACTCCTCATTGTTTTGCTCATAGTAACCCACTTGAATGTCGTCCAACATCACCACAACCGTAAACTCAGGGAAAGGCGTCTCTCCGATGATAAACGTTGCAAATGCCCACAAAGAACGAGACCCTAAACCTGGGAGAAGATTGAAAATATGTTTTGGGATTTGTAAAATGTTTATGAAATAAATCAAAGAGTGAAGAAAAAAGTAAGTAGTTGGTCTCACCTGCATTCACAACGGAGTAAATTGAAAGAAAAAACACAAACACGCACAGTTTGCTTGTGATTTCCATTGTGTTTCTTCCACTGAACTCCACTTTTTAAATGAGATTTTAAATGACATTCCTCTCCTCGATTCCCAAGCCATTTGATTTGTTTCATTATTCTCTCGTGGCCTATGATATAAATATATATATATATATATAGATACACAGGTCCTGGTCATATAATAAGAATATCATCAAAAAGTTGATTTATTTCAGTAATTCCATTCAAAAAGTGAAACTTGTATAATGTATACCTTAATTCCACACAGACTAATATATATTTCAAGTGTTCATTCCTTTTAATTTTGATTATTATAACTGACAACTAATGAAAACCCCAAAATCAGTATCTCAGAAAATTAGAATATTGCAAAAAGGTTCAATATTGAAGACACCTGGCGCCACACTCTAATCAGCTAATTAACTCAAGACACCTGCAAAGGCCTTTAAATGGTCTCTCAGTCTAGTTCTGTAGGCTACACAATCATGGGGAAGATTGCTGTCTTGACAGCTGTCCAAAAGACGACCATTGACACCTTGCACAAGGAGGGCAAGAAACAAAAGGTCTTTGCTAAAGAGGCCAGCTATTCCCAGAGCTGTGTCCAAGTACATTAATTGAGAGGCGAAGGGAAGGAAAAGATGTGGTAGAAAAAAGTGTACTAGCAATAGGGATAACCGCACCCTGGAGAGGATTGTGAATCAAAACCCATTCAAAAATGTGGGGGAGATTCACAAAGACTGGACTGCAGCTGGAGTCAGTGCTTCAAGAACCACCACGCACAGTCGTATGCAAGACATGGGTTTCAGCCTTGTGTCAAGACACTCTTGAACATGACACAGTTTCAGAAGCGTCTCGCCTGGGCTAAAGACAAAAAGGACTGGACTGCTGCTGAGTGGTCCAAAGTTATGTTCTCTGATTAAAGTACATTTTGCATTTCCTTTGGAAATCAAGGTCACAGAGTCTGGAGGAAGAAAGGAGAGGCACAGAATCCACGTTGCTTGAAGTCCAGTGTAAAGTTTCCACAGTCAGTGATGGTTTGGGGTGCCATGTCATCTGTTGGTGTTGGTCCACTGTGTTTTCTGAAGTCCAAGGTCAACGCAGCCGTCTACCAGGAAGTTTTAGAGCACTTCATGCTTCCTGCTGCTGACCAACTTTATGGAGATGCAGATTTCATTTCCTGCACACAGTGCCAAAGTTACCAGTACCTGGTTTAAGGACCATGGTATCCCTGTTGTTAATTGGCCAGCAAACTCGCCTGACCTTAGCCCTATAGAAAATCTATGGGGTATTGTGAAGAGATAGATGCGATACGCCAGACCCAATAATGCAGAAGAGCTGAAGGCCACTATCAGAGCAACCTGGGCTCTCATAACACCTGAGCAGTGCCACAGACTGATCGACTCCATGCCACACCGCATTGCTGCAGTAATTCATGCAAAAGGAGCCCCAACTAAGCATTGAGTGCTGTACATGCTCATACTTTCCATGTTCATACTTTTCAGTTGGCCAACATTTCTAAAAATCATTTTTTTGTATTGGTCTTAAGTAATATTACAGTTTTTTTGTGGTGGTGGTGAAAAGCACTTAGATCCTCTCCTCTTGCAGTCTTGAGCTTAACTCACGGTCAACTGGGTCTGCTCAGCATTTTTATACACACCAAAAAGCAGGATGGGATGTTAATTGCTTAATTGCATCATGCGGTGCACCTGTACGGACGAATCTGTTGTCCCGGCACTCATTTATTCTGGTTTTTCCCATTTCATTATCAACCATACCTAAATCTTATCTATGGGATCAACACTAACCTCTCAGAAGTTGCCGTCCTATTTAGCCAACCTATGAACCGTCATTACGCAGTTGTTTGCTATCAACACATCTCCAGTGCTATTGGTCCTTAATGACTCTATTACGTTGCTCATTAATGATTCGCTATTATTTTGCTCCTTAACGTTATCGGTTGAAAATCTTCTATGGTTAACGGTTTAGGTTAACTTAAGGTTAGGCATGATGCTACTGGCATTAGGTTACAAATAGGTAGGGCATCACAGTACTGAGGTTAGGGTTAGGATGAAAGTTAATGTCTCACATCTCAATTGAAGCGAACTCGCTACATTCAGACTGAAAGTCGGTTGCGAAACACTCACCCACCATCCTAGACCACAACGCCCTCGTAAATAGCCACTCGGTTTAGATTTTAATACGTTAATAACTGCCCCTAGTGTTTTGAAGATCCTGCCTTTGAAGAAAGAATGTGAATGAATTTTTCTATCTCTTGCCGTTGCGAGTCTCTTCTGCTGGGCAGAGAAACTCACAACCACTATGGTCGGTTGGGTTTTCACTACACACATAAGGTCCTTCGACGGAGAACCTGGACAAAGCCGTCTGCGAGCTTTTCTCTGACACTGAGTGCATATATTCAAATTCTCAGGCTAAGCTGCTTCTGTTCTATAAGAAGATGAACTGTTTCCAAAGATGTCGTGAAATTTTTATTGACATTTAATTTTCAAGACAAAAGTGTTATTTACATGAGCACTTCATGGAATTTGTGATGTTCCTTGTCAAATTGTTGTGTCCACAATTGTCCCTGGAGCTATATCAATGTAAGAGAGAGAAACTTAGTCTGGTAAAAAAAGACAACTATTATTGTCCATTCTAAATGGTCAGTATATCAAACTACAATTGTTTATTTAAAAATCTCTATGTAAGAATTGTCTGAAACAAAACCTACTTTAAATCACATCAAAGACCAAGCCTGAATTCATTCATTGTGAGATCTGACACGTGCAATTAGGATGTTTTGTTTCGATTCAATTTATGACAAAAATATAATAAAGTAAATGTGAACTAATGATACACAGGTAGGTAGGTATCTATGGCATTATAGGTGGCTAAATTCATTTGTTTGAACTATAAATTAATTAAATGTATCCGTTGATTTAAAAAAAAACATTATGAATGCCTCATGAGCCCAGAGTGGCTGTCGTACCAACCTGAAATATCACCTTGTTTTAATCCTCTGTAAACAAAATAAATGTAAACCTCTAATAACAACTCCACAGCCTCAAAACATGGTTCAAACTAATATGTTGATACTGCAGATGGTCAGTTCTTATGTCCTCTGTCAGTGAATTTAAAATGGGTTACATATTTCCAGCCCCCTCTCATTGCTTTTTACACAAACAAGAGAAGGGTGGATCATTGGTTATTGCTTTTGTAAGGGCTGATTCCCACTTTAAATGAACATGTCACAGAAATCAACAGCTGCCTCATGATGAATTGGCAGAGGATGATGAGGTCTTGAGTTCCTACTCCGTTTTGTCACTATCTGCAGAGGCATTGTGTTAAAGACACAATACAAAGTGTCAAGAGTGTGTGTGTGTGTGTGTGTGTGTTAGTGTGTGAGGATCTTTGGTTCTGTGTTCTAAAGGCGTCCACGCAGCAGGAACATGAGGAACACAGCAGCCAGCAGGATACACAGAGTACCCACTGTGGGAACCACGATCTCAGTCACCATCTCCATGTGACCCGTCAACGGATCTGGAACAACAAACCCACACAATCGGTCCATCTTCAGTATATCTGAAGTGGTTCTTACATCAACAGTTGTCCCATAGGGCCTAATAGTTACCTGGGCTAAACCCTAAAAAAAAAAGACACGTGACAGCCTTCAGCTTTAAAATAACACATTTGTGTCGCTACACCGTTTTTCGCTGTTAGGACAAATTCACCGTACAATAAAAGTCCTGGCAAAATAAACAACACCTCTAATGTAGTAGTAATAATGACCACAACATGATTTGGTAGACCTGTGTGATAGCTGGATCAGCAACACACCATACTGTCAACCAAAAGGAGAATCGGTGACTTCTAAAGTACCGTAGGCCTACCTAAACTTCGTCGTGCACTGGCCAAACCTTTGGCATCCCTGCCTGTTCCTTATTTTCCTGCTGGGACTTTCTTCTAGCTGGAGGGGCAAACAAAGAAAAGTCCTGTTAGAGAATGTCTTCCCACTTGGTTCTGTAGTAGTTTGACTCTTTGCATAGCAACGATTTGTTTAAAAGTGCCACTTGGCCTCCAAGGTTTCCGTTGTTTGCCCCATCAGCCAGATTCATCCCTGTGTCTCTGCATGTTGCATCAGCCTGAGCTGAACGCATTGATCATGCCAAAATACTTTCAAATCCTTAAAATGCACAAGTTGAATGTGTGCACTTTATTTAAGTTGGAGTTTGTATATATATTTTTAACTCTCCTATTAAGACCTTTGTTCTGAGGTTTACCTACTACGGTGAATTAAGTGAAACTCAAGTATTTGAAAGTATTTGCCGTAATGTCTGAAGCTTTTGGGGTGTCTCCTCTAGCGTCCTGTACTAACCTGCAGCTAGCAGTTGGTTACTGGAGGAACATGTTTCTGTCGCTTTCCTTTTCCAGCTCTCCACCTGAAGTGAGTGAATAACAATCAACCAAGCAATCAGTATGTATCAAAACCGTCCATTTAAGAACAACAGTGTCTTTCACAAAACAAGACAGTGTGAAACTTTCAGGGGAACAACAGCTGTTCTGGAAACAGTGCCTTGACTGACATTACCTCTCTCTGGTTAGGGAACCCATTGGAGCTGATGATGCGTTTGTAGTACTGAACAGATGCTTTTGGGTAACGTGGTTTATTCTTGTTGCGGAAGTCCACGTAGTACAGGCCAAACCTCTCTGAGTAACCTTCGTCCCACTCAAACTTGTCCAGGAGCGACCAAGCAGTGTAGCCCTTCACGTTCACTCCGTCTTTAACCGCTGTCATATGGAGAACAAAACAGCGCAGTGCGTTGCGTGAGCTTCCCTGTCTTCAGAGTTCCGATAGGACACATTCCAGGTAGGTCCCTCCCCTCACTTCCTGTTCCATAACAAGGGGACGGACCCACCTGAACAACCAAACCGTTTTCCCCTGTTTTGCGGACATCAACATTTCAAGCAGCTGTTTTGTGCTACAGAAAAATACTTGCTATTCATGTCATTATTTTAATTAATTAGTGAACATATTACTATATACCTCTGTTGCTTTGTACTAGATAAATATTTGATTATTCTCTTAACCTAAATTAATGTTGAGAGTTTGTTCTTCAGTGAAACGGTAACTCCTCACCTTTGAGCATCTCGTTGATGTAATCCTTGAAGTACTGCATCCTCCAATCATCACACAGGTCTGTGCACCCGCGCATCTTCTCCGACACCCCGTTTTCTGTCACATAGATCATGGGGTTCCCGTACTGGGTCTGTAAAGGAGACAAGGAGTCAAACTTGGGAGAAGGCGGTTATGTTTGCCACAGGCTTTGGTCAAATCCGTAAATCAAACATTTAAAAATACTTTCAGACTGTGCTAGTTCTTCAATCGTTTGAAAGTATCAGCTAAACGCAGTCACACCCCCGATCACACTTCCTAGTGTTCTACAAGACTGGACACAGAATGAAACAGAATGTAGGGAATGGTATCAAACTCATCACAACAATGTTTTCCATGTTGTTAAACAAATTCCATTCATTCTATAGCAGACCAGTGTTGTAAGCATCCTGTTTTTGACCAAACATAATGTCTGACAGGAACCGGTTGCATTGGCCACAGTCACTTGTGTTACCCTGACGAAGTTGAGCATGCGTCTGAATCCCCAGGGGACTGAGTACAGCCACTCGGAGCCGGGGTCGGGCCACCGTGGGTCCACCAGCTCAGCCAGGTCGCGGTCGGTGAAGTAGCTGCTCCCACGGCCAGGCGGGAAGTTCTTCTGGGTGACGTAGCGCGTGGTGAAGTGACCAATGCCCAGGAAATCACAGGTGCCTTTGATGTAGCTCTTCTCCTGGGTGGCGAAGACGGGCAGACGGGAGGTTCCAAGGCCCTGCTGGGCACTCTTCCTGCCTGGACGCCAGAAACAGAGGGGGTGACCCGGTTACAGTGTGACCTTAAACCCTGACCCAGAGAGGACTAGTCACACCACGACCTCTGACCTATTACCACAAAGCCTGGTTGAAGATGCTGCAAACGTTTCTACACCTAGTTACATTGTCTCATTCTGTAAGGAGCTATGTTGACCTTAGTGTGACCTTTGAAATATACTACAAAGGCATATGTGATGCAATAAAGCCAGTGGTATTCTGGTGGTATGATGGGACACATATTTATAAATATGTATCAAATATTGTTGCCTAATGTCCTCTTAGGTGAATGTTGACACATAAACCAAAACACCTACTTTGCAATTTGCCTTTTGACATTGATGGCCATTAGATGTAATGAGATGTAATGAGATATAATGAGATGTAATGAGATATAATGAGATGCTGCATGCGGGAGTGTTGCTGGGATTCAAACTCCCGACAGTGAAGTCACATTGCTTGCCTATGTAGTCCTTCATGACCTGGGGGTAGTCTCCGTTGAAGATGGGAGTTGCAAACCAGCCCAGGTAGAACTGGATGTATCTCTCGGCCGCCTCGATGTCTCTCTGGTTGGTGACGTCCACTGGCTCCCCCCAGTCCGCTGACAACGAGATCCCAACCATGCCCCTCTGCTTGCTTCGCCACTGAGTGTCGTATGTGTGCCAGACCTTGGCGTGTGCCTGTCCAACGCCAGAGGCAGACCAGAAGGGATTATTTACCGGGAGACCCATGGCAGACCACCACATTATATAAGTTCACCAACATATTTCAGACAAAGCCTATTCATTATGTGGTAAGGTAAATACCTTGATCATGTGGTGAGCAGCTTTGTAGGCCCCAGTGCCCCTGAGTTTCAGCCCTGGCGCGTGTTCCCCTGTCTCATAGCCTTCCACAGCACTGGACTGGCAGCAAAGACACAAGCTTTACACTGACTGACTTTACACTAACATACTTTGCAGACAGACTTTACACTGACAGACTTTACACTGGCAGACTTTACACAGACAGACTTTACATTGGCAGGCTTTACACTGACAGACTTTACACTGGCAGACTTTACACTGGCAGACTTCACACTGACAGAATTTATTCTTACAGACTACACTGACAGACTTACCATTGGCAGACTTTACACTGACAGAATTTATTCTGACAGACTTTACATTGGCACACTTTACACTGACAGACTTCACTAAGACTTTACACTGGCAGACATTACACTGACAGAATTTGCACTAGACGTGTAGCATGTTAGCAATACTCTGGTCCCTCAAAAAAAGGGTTCCACGAGGGTTCTTCAGGGGAACACATTTTGTTTCAAGGACAAACTTTTCTGATTTCAGACAGGCAACTATTTTGGTTAGATCACTCTACCTGGAACCCCAAATAGTTCAACCTGGAACCCAAAATTGTTCAACCTGGAACCCAAAATTGTTCAACCTGTAAGAAATGAAAAATCTTTCCAAACAGGTACAGACAAATAACGCATTTGCAACCTTTTTTCGTTATTTTTGTGTGAAGAATGCATGTCCTTATACCCATGGGTTGTTGAATGTGATCCAATACTTGACTCGGTTCCCAAACCGCTCAAAGCACAGGTTGGCAAAGTCGTTGAAGTAGTTGACCATGCTGACATTCTGCCATCCGCCATACTTTTCCTCCAAGACCTGTGAGGTGCCAGGGAAGGAAGGTCGCTTACTACAATGTTAAATGCCTCTAATGAAAAATAAGGGCGGGTAGCAGTGCCAATTCGCACATTTTCTGGTCTCCCCACATCAAGAATGTGTGGGCGATATGGAATTTCGGACAATCAAAAAGTGATGAATGTTGTTCCCTTGGATAAATGAGTAAAAATACATGGGGCCAGGGTGTATATGGCCAATATACTAAGAGCTGTTATTAGGGAAAAGAACATTCTGGAGAAGCCCTATATTTTAACACATGGTGAATCCATGAATGACCCTTTCAGATGGGATTGTTTCTGTCATCTATAGATTACCATTAAATTACAATTAGTTTGGTGACATCTTCATTTCACATGACATCTAGTGGCCTTTTGGGGTACTTTATCAAATGTTTCTTTAATGGTTTAATGGTCTCTGTGACAAATATCAGTGAAATAGTATATATATATATTTTTTTATGAATATATTTATCTTGTGTATATATAAATATATATATATATATATATATATATATATATATATATATATATATATATATATATATATGTAAGTCTGTGTTTCTTCGCAGATCCATTTTAACACAGCCCTTTGGCCTGCAGTTAGCAGTAGCTGCAGAGTGCCAAAATATTTAGGAAAACCAGTCCAATCATGAACAACATCATGCATTTTGGTTGATACGATCTGTACAAAATCCTGTGTCAAAGTATGAATTAATTGCCACTGAATGTCACAGATACATATTCAAGGAGCCCTGGTTAATTCAGCTTTGACAGTCACTCACCTGTGGCAGATCCCAGTGGTAGAGAGTCACTATGGGTGTGATGTTATTATCCAGAAGTGTGTTGATTAAGTCATCATAGTATTTGATTCCCTTCTCATTGATGTGGTCATCTGAGAAGGGAAACATTTACATTAGGCGCAACAGTCGAAAAACACCAAAGGGCTGAAATGACTAAGCTTTCTCCTGGACTCAAAAGCACAATCAAAGGACCGTAATGAGTGTCGATGATTTACTTTTGATTCCATTGGGTAAAATCCTTGGCCAGGAGATGGAGAAACGATAGTGGTTAAACTTCATGTCCTTCATCAAAGCAATGTCCTCCTAGAAGTTTCAGAAAATATCTTGCCATCAGGATTTAAATTTAATTTCTGATCATTTATAAATTGAATTGAAATGTAAGTTCAGAACATATATGAATATTATTAGTAGTGACATTATTTTTCAGGCACCCTTTAGCAGTACACTTCTCTAGCCCTCTATTCCCTTTAGCAGTACACTTCTCTAGCACCCTATTCCCTTTATCAGTACACTTCTCTAGCACCCTATTCCCTTTAGCAGTACACTGCTCAAGCCCCCTATTCCCTTTTGCAGTACACTTCTCTAGGACCCTATTCCATTTAGCAGTACACTTCTCTAGCACCCTATTCCATTTAGCAGTACACTTCTCTAGCACCCTATTCCATTTAGCAGTACACTTCTCTAGCACCCTATTCCCTTTAGCAGTACACTTTTCTAGCACCCTATTCCCTTTAGCAGTACACTTCTCTAGCACCCTATTCCCTTTCACCTTGCACCACTTTTGACGCTGTCTATGTGGTTACCTTGAATTTGTAGTACCCTTCGCAGGAGTGATCTGCAGTGTCGTTGAGGAAGATCTTTCCTTTCTGATGGGAAAACACATCCCAGATACTCATCCCCTTGCCGTCTTTGTCCCAGGCACCTTCTGTCTGGTACGCAGAGCTTCCAGCCCCCCAGGAAAAACCTGACAACAGAGAGATTATTTTTCATTTCCTTTTCTCTTAGCGGTTGTCTCGGATCTTCATTTCTTTGATGAAATGTATGCCATTCACTCTCTTTCTCTCACTCAATCTTAACCTCTCGGTTTCCTGTTTTCCAAAAAGTGCCAAGAATGCCTTTGAATCCATAATTATTTTCTGCAAATCTGGTTAATTTCAAACCCGATTCAGTCACGTGTCCATCGCCCCGTGCGAGGCGGCCTACCAGTTGGGAAAGTGCCGTAGAAGAATGATCCGCGTTGGTTCTTGGTCCAGTCGAAGTCTTCGCTGGCCGACACGCACAGCGCCAACACAAACACTTGACACGGCCTCAGAATCCACTGAAGCAGCATGGTTCTGGTCTCTAACCGGCGGCTCACTGTCTACTTCCAGTTACACCTGCAGGATGAAACGAATGAACAAACAACGTGATTAATTTAACAAGGACACAATTGAAGTGTGTCTGGTCAACGTTTGAGTGTAGTCAAAATGCACACGGTTGGACTTTTATTGTGGTTCTCACTGAACCTCAACAAAGGAGGAAAAAATAATCTACTTCAGTGAATGTGAATGGAGCTCAGACCTGTGAGCATAGAAGGAACATAAATAGAATGGTCTCACACAGACCTCTTCACTATACTGTGGTATGTTATAGTCTCAGATTGTACGATTAAGGGTTTGTCCAAATATTATACTTCATCTTTATACTGTTTTATACTGACAAAAATCACATAAATATTACCCGTCAACACAGAAATAAAACCATTTCAACCGAGCAACAATCTATAGACTGGGCTGTAGTCACAAATAAACCCGATCAGCTCTAAAACAGACTCACGGAGCAAGGTCATGTATCCAGTCTGTGGAATAAAAATATACTAACTCATTCGCACTCAACTCAAGGAATGTAATACATTATCCGGTTTCACCTCAACCAGCTACTGGACACACTGACACAAATCGCAATTAAAGACAGGAAATATGTCAGCTTGTCTAAAACAGTCAGTAAGAGCGACATCTCAAACCGGTTCCGTCCGGCAGAGGTGCCAAGTCTACTAAAAGGTCACCAACACCTTCAGTGTCTTAATCAAAATATAGAATATAGACCATAAAAAGCCGTCTTCAGCAGCCTACAGACAGTAAAGTGTGATTCTAGCTGTGTCTCCTTCTTTTCCTTCAGTCCCTACTGTCACCTGTCTCTCCCCAGAAGCACATATAGCAGGATACCAACCTGTTGATCAGCCTGCATTTGCCCCCAGCTGGAAAAACAACTTCAGAATGCAAGAAAGGTCCCCAAGTTTCTGGACCTAATTCATTCTAGTGAATCCGGAGCGGCGGGAGGCTTCAGCACCCACTGCCACAAAAAATGCGCAGCGAAGCATCCAGTAGGTTTTACCTCTATTCAGGGGACCCATCGGGTGACCACACTGGACCCAAATACCCCCCCCCATTCAAAACCAATGGAGTGTGAGCGTAATTTGCTGGAGCCAACAGATCTTTTGGAAAAGGGCATTTGTACACTGTAAGCAAAGTCAGCGGCAGGGAGAGTGGACAGTTCCTAAGCATACAGGTTGGTCTCCACAGGCCCCCGGCAGATGGGCTTCAGCTACAGTTAATGAATACACCATGATTTGTTTTCTACAACGGACAGTTAGACTGTATTTGTTGTTAGGTTTAGCTGAAATGTACAATATTCCATGTGAATCATTGATTTAGTGATAAAACACAAACCATTTGTGCTGTTTAAACACAGGCCCTAAAACTGATTAAAGTAATTCATCATTACCAATCACTGACAACATGGAGCATGTCACATTCATAGAACATGGAGCATGTCACATTCATAGAACAAGGAGCATGTCACATTCATTCAACACGGAGAATGTCACATTCAGAACTAAATTACCATTGAACAAAAGGAGGAAGGAAATCAATATATTCCATTTTATCATCTGTAATAGTTTGTTATAGTATCAGGACATGTCCACATATTATCTCATATGTAACACTTGGTTAAGTCATCAGCCAGACGCTCTTATCTGGAGGGACTTATGGGAGTGAGTGTGAACTGTTTTTAGTATCTTGTCATACATACACCAATCAGCCATAACATTATGACAACCTGGCTAATATTGCTTTGGTCCCCCTTTTGCCAGCAAATCAGCCCTGACCCATCAAGACATGGACTCCACTAGACCTCTGAAGGTGTACTGTGGTATCTGGTACCAAATCAGCCCTGACCAGTCGAGGCATGGACTCCACTAGACCTCTGAAGGTGTACTGTGGTATCTGGCACCAAATCAGCCCTGACCCATCAAGACATGGACTCCACTAGACCTCTGAAGGTGTACTGTGGTATCTGGTACCAAATCAGCCCTGACCAGTCGAGGCATGGACTCCACTAGACCTCTGAAGGTGTACTGTGGTATCTGGCACCAAGACGCTAGCAGCAGATCCTCAAAGAACTGTAAGATGTGAGGTGGTGCCTCCATGGATCGGACCTGTTTGTTCAGCACATCCACCAGATGCTTGATTGGAAACATCTGGGGAATTTGGAGGCCAAGTCAACACCTTGAACTTGTTGTTGAGTTCCTCAAACCATTCCTGAACCATTTTTGCTTAGTGTCAGGGCGCATTATCCTGCTGAAAGAGGCCAATGCCCTTAGGTAATACTGTTTCCCTGACAAGGTGCACATGGTGATATGTGACCCTGTGACTATATTGTTGAGATTGCCTTTGAAATGTCACCGATGTGACATGGACTGATGTCTTATTGAGATCTCGGTGAATTCATGAATGAGTGAAAACAATGTGCCTAAACAGTTAGAATACAACAGTACAAAAAGGAATCATTTCCATTACAGTCGCAGCCTTCACAAATGTCTTTAAAAAAAATGGAGTTTAAAGCCCTTAGCAAAGTATTTTAAGAAATGTGGGAAATGAATCATGACTCTTACATAATGTATGTCCGGTTACATCGTGGTGGATTTCAGCTGTTAACCACGGTCACATGGCCGCCAGTCAATAGCCACAGGTTTCCTCTGATGACGGTGTGGAGAACTGGCGGTTTCCATTCAACTGCGCCGCGCTCTGCAACCTGTGATGGAGCCACCCAGACGGCCTGAATACTGTCATTATCATGCAGAACCACATTGTTCTAAAACGCTGAACTGTTGAGAGGTAAAAGTGTTGGCACTGCACTCCCTGTTCTGTTCACATGCACACAGGGTCAAAGAGGGTGCCGTGTGTGTGTACCTGTGTCTGTGTGTGGGGGAGTGTACCTGAGTTGGCGTGTCTGTGCGTGTGTGTCAGTTCGTGTCCATGCAGATACAACGCTCATATGTTTCTGTGTTTTCTCTGTAAGTGCGCATTACTGCGTGTGCGTGTTTATTTGTGCGTGTGCGCCCAGCTACACGGCACACCTGTGGCCGGCGCTTTGCATATCAATGTGACAGGGGTCTGAAAGTGCGAGCGGGCAGAAGGACCTCTGAGAGTTCCAGTGTCTCCCGTGACCTGTGACCTGTGACCTGTGACCTGTGTGCTGCTGTATTTAAAGGCCCTTCACCTGGCCTCCATGAGCTGACATGAACATCTTTACTAAAGTCTACGGACTAGCCCAACAAACCAGGTATGTTCAGGGTGATGATGTCAGGGCCTGCTGGGGGGGGGTCGGGGTTGTGCCTGTCCCATTCGGGTGGGGGTCAGAGGTGGTGCCTGTCTGTGACCCCCCTCCAGAGACCCCCTGGCATCTGTGTGCATGTTCGTCTTTGTCGAATTTTGTTCGGTCTCTACGCACATTACACCGAATGTCGCCCAAATCATCCCCTTTATCGTTTCAAATATTTTTCAAACAGATAACTAAAAAAGGAATCATGCTAAATTGTATTAATTTTTTTTTAATGATTATATCTCTATAATTTTCTTTTTAACCATCTTATTTTGAATGATGGCTCGCGTTTTTCTGATAATGGAGAATGGATGAAAGACCAAAAATATGCCATAGTTAGTTGTAAACGTCTGATTCTAGGGGAGCAGTTCCAAACCGCACCCTGTTACCGTTTTAGTTTACTACATCTGTCGTCTGACGAAGTTGTCAGTGAAAGTCTTAAAGTTCACATAAATCCAATTCCTTAAATTAGGTGACAAATTCAATCAAAAACATTTGCAGAAATGATATGTTTGTTACAGTTCTATATTGGCGGTTATCTGCAACAAGATTATAGTCAAGTCTAGAGCTTCCTTCACCATCATGTGTGTTTATTTGTGTGTGATCATGTTTTGACTTTAAACATGAGGACCAGAAGCCTCAACAGAGATTGTAAAAATGTAAACATTTTACCCCACAAAGAAAATTGATTATTTCCGGCTTAGGTGTTGGCTGTGGATTGAAACTTAGGTTTAGGTTTAGAGTTAGGCATTAGGATTTGTTCAAGTTGAAGAATAAAGGTTATGTTATGAAAGTTAGAGTTACATTTAAGGTTGGAATTAGGTCTGGTATACAACTAGGGTACAGGGAATATAGCGATGAATGTTTATGTTCCATACTTGGATAGAAAAAAACAGGTTTTAGCTTGGTTTGCTTAACTGATTGGGATTTAAACTGAATTGTACGGTGTGAATTGAGTTGTGTATCAAGCGTACAAAGTGTGTGTGTGTGTGTTCATGTTTAGAATGTAGACCTGTACATATACACATGTAACTTTTGTCTTCATCGTTCCAGCCCTGATCTGGCTGACAGCTACTTTATTCAGTGGGGTGTACTTTATACTATTGAGTTGACTGGTGGTTCCATTTAGCGAGAACATAAAAATGCATGCGCTAACCGTAGATACTGCAACTTTTGTCCACAGCAAGCTGGGGTCTGTGCTCCAACGTGCCTTCTACGGGTCCAGTGGGAGGGTAGGTGCAACCTCATCTTCAACTTTATTACCACCACCAGAAACAGGACCGAAATATACTCCATCATTATTCCACTGAACACTATAATACACAGGACAAAAATATACTCCATCATTATCCCACCAAACATTACAAAATACAGGACAGAAATATACTCCAACATTATCCCATCAAACATTACAATATACAGGACAGAAATACAGTATTCTCTAACATTATCCCTACGAACATTACAATATACAGGACAGAAATATACTCCATCATTATTCCACTGAACACTACAATATGACAGCAATGTTCTCCATTGTAATAGTCACCCAGGGGGGGTTTGACAGTCTGTACCCATGAACCACTGCGACATGGGTTGGATTCCCACATCCTGCTATTTCAGCGCTCTTCTCATATATATTTTATGACTGTTTATTTCACGACAAATGCAAGGAGGCGAGACTTAAATTGTTGCTCTTTTCCTTAATGTTGGTGTTGGTGATGTTGTGTTGTGGTTGTTGCTATTGTGTTGTCAGGTGACCCTTTTCGAACAGCGTAATTTCGCCGGCAGACGTCTGGACCTAAGCGCCGACTGCCAGAAACTAAGCGACAAGAACTTCCCAGAGAGATGCAACTCTGTGCAGGTGGAGAGTGGAGCGTAAGTGGAGCAGCGCCACCTAGTGCCATTGACATGTACTGGGTTTAGATCAGAGCATATAGCCTTTGTTTTCTGGAGGGCAGCCTGGTGCCTAGATCTCCCTCCCTGACTGTCCCTCTCATTTCTTCAATGGGGCTGGAAACTGCACGAGTTACTCACACTGTCTTTAAGCGCAAGACAGAAGTTGGAACAACAATACGGTGTATGTCTTCTCCGTCCTTGTTTCTGTCAAATGCAATGAGGGGTGGGGCACAATGAATGTGTGTATCCGATGAGTTGTCTGGCCTAATTACCACATGGTTAAAAATGCAGTAGAATGCTCATTACCGCCACCCGGTGGCAGAATATAAAGCTTTCTAAAGCACCACACTTTCTTGTTTATAAATCTGCCTTTATGTATGTTGCAGTACATTTACCTCAGACCTATCGTTCACCACCTTCATTAGTCCAGGCTTCTGTCACTTTCCAAGGCTTGTCTCTCATGCGCATGCGTGCGCGTGTGTTTGTTTCAGATGGGTGGGCTACGAGCACGAGAACTTCCGAGGACGCCAGTACCTTTGGGACATGTCAGAGAGGGGCGAGTACAACTGCTACGACAAGTGGTGCGCTCAGGTTGACCACGTGTCCTCCGTGCGCTCCGTCAAACAGGTGAGACGGCTTGGACACCGTCGGACAAAGCGAACACACACACAGAGAAAAGCACACATGCACACACAGATACAGACACAGTTCAGACACACCTTCACACAGCACCCCCCTCCCATAACGATGTTTCTGCTGTTAGGACTCCTCTCCCGCCCGGGCTCACCTGTTTGAGAGGCCAGGCTTCTCTGGCAAGAAGACGGAGCTGCAGGACGACATCCCCAACCTGATGAGTCGCTACAGCCTCAACCGGGTCGCCTCCATCCGGATCCTCGGCGGAGCGTGAGTAGTACTTCGTAGTAGCGTTTCTCCCCGGCCCACAGGG
Source organism: Esox niger (assembly GCA_016801105.1). NCBI lineage: Eukaryota > Metazoa > Chordata > Actinopteri > Esociformes > Esocidae > Esox > Esox niger. The sequence goes on from JACXGJ010010610.1 coordinate 21,062, forward strand.
TCCAAACGCCGACCTTTTTGTAGTCTATGTAGGTAAAACACTTGGGCTTTGTTCGATTGAGTTGGTCCTGCACAGAAGAATCAGTAGCATACACCCAGCACTGTAATGTCCAATCCCTAGTTCAAGCATCTACAGAACTAGTTTCACAGCTCCATCTCTCTCCCTGTCTCTGTCATTCTGTATTTTATTCTGTCTGTCTGACTGTCTGTCTGCCTTCCCAGGTGGGTGGTGTACCAGGAGCCTAACTACAGGGGTCCACACTACGTCTTGGAGAAAAGGGACTACAGCAACGCCTCTGACTGGGGCTCTCAGAGCAGCACTGTGGGCTCCATGCGCAGGGTCCGCTTCAGCAACTGACTCACACAGCATGTCCTCAACCCTCCCATAGCCTCACACTGCACGTCCTCAACCCTCCCATAGCCTCACACTGCACGTCCTCAACCCTCCCATAGCCT
>JACXGJ010010611.1:0-21515 GCA_016801105.1 Esox niger
GTGGGGAGAACAAGTATTTGATACACTGCTGATTTTGCAGGTTTTCCTACTTACAAAGCATGTAGAGGTCTGTAATTTTTTCCATAGGTACACTTCAACTGTGAGAGACAAAAATCCAGAACATCACGTTGTATGATTTTTGAATAAGTAATTTGCATTTTATTGCATGACATAAGTATTTGATCACCTACCAGCCAGTAAGAATTCCGGCTCTCACAGACATGTTCGTTTTTCATTAAGAAGCCCACTCATTAGCTGTATTAACTGCAACTGTTTGAACTCGTTACCTGCATAAAGGACACCTGGCCACACACTCAATCAAACAGACTCCAACCTCTCCACAATAGCCAACACCATGTGGTCTGATGAGACAAAAATCAAGCTAAACTCCACTCGCCGTGTTTGGAGGAAGATGAAGGATGAGTACAACCCTAAGAACACAATCCCAACCGTGAAGCATGGAGGTGGAAACATCCTTCTTTGGGGATGCTTTACTGCAAAGAGGCCAGGACGACTGCACCGTATTGAGGGGAGGATGGATGGGGCCATGTATTGCGAGATCTTGGCCAACAACCATTGAAGATGGGTCATGGCTGGGTCTTCCAGCATGACAATGACCCAAAACACACAGCCAGGGCAACTAAGGAGTCCGTAGGAAGCATCTCAAGGTCCTGGAGTGGCCTAGCCATTCTCCAGACCTGAACCCAATAGAAAATCTTTGGAGGGAGCTGATAGTCTGTATTGCCCAGCGACAGCCCCGAAACCTGAAGGATCTGGAGAAGGTCTGTGTGAAGGAGTGGGCCAAAATCCCTGCTGCAGTGTGTGCAAACCTGGTCAAGAACTACAGGACACGTATGATCTCTGTAATTGCAAACAAAGGTTTCTGTACTAAATATTAAGTTCTGCCTTTCTGATGTATCAAATCCTTATGTTATGCAATAAAATGCAAACATTTTTTATTCAAAAATCATACAATGTGATTTTCTGGATTTTTGTTTTACACATGTACACAGTTGTAGTGTACCTATGATAAAAATTACAGACCTCTACATGCTTCGTAAGTAGGAAAACCTGCAAAATCAGCAGTGTATCAAATACTTGTTCTCCCCACTGTATTTTCAGTTGTTACAGTACTTGTTTACCTCGGCAACCACATACAAGTTGCACATGCTACCTTACTTCTGTGCCTTGATTGGAATGCCATTTAGACTGCCATTTAGAATTGTCATTTGTACCTGCACAACTATTTATCCGACTTGTAACATACATTATACTAAATACTTGTACATTTCCTGTCCTCATCTATTTTTAAATTAATATACATGGAATGTACATTCTACTTGTAATATACATATATATACATATAAAACAGGGAAAAGCACCATACCCGAAAGTTTTGCTGCAGTTGACCCTACTTCCAGTCCTCCTGGGTATCCTAGATGAAATAAAACAAAACAGAGTGGAATATTTTTTAAGAGAATAAAGTGCAAGAACTTCATAGAGTTTTGTATACAGTATTTTGTCAATTATCAGGTTTCCATCCATACTTTATGTTGGATCATGAAAAAAGAACAAGAAAACTCGCAAGCATAGTTCAGCCAGCCTGCGATTAAAAGGAACAAATGTTGTTACCTTGTAGAATTGTGATGTCTGTTTACTTCCTGCATTGTCAAACTAATGAGTCGAAACTCCACAGTTCTTGAAACTAGTTTCCTACATTACCTATTAACATCCAAACCACCAGCAGGTATAACAAGATCGCAAATATACATTCAACGCATTCAAATATTAAGAGGCTGCTGTAGATGTCTAGCTAATAGCTATACACTACCTCCGATGAAAACAATGACTCCAATTATGCCATGGCTGGTTCGTTCCTTTAGAAAACAGTGACAATTAAACAGCCGACCACTACGCTATGTGAACTACACCAGTTATAACACAATCGCAAAACTACATTCAATGCATTAAATTTGAAACAAATTACTGTAAATGGTTAGCTAAAAGCTGTACAGTACCTCTAATGAAAACAATATCTCCAACCACTCCATGGCTGCTTTGTTTCTTGAGGAAACAACAAATCCTAACATCTACTTTCTTTTGTCCATGGCGAGGATCAAACACAGGTTGACTACATGGCAGTGCGCGTCTCTAATGACTATGTTATTTAACAATGGGTAGTCAGTCGGGCAACCAGTACACTAGGTGAACTACACTAAGTCAATCGAAACGTTCCATATCGGTGCAGTTCATCCATTGCAATATAACCGTAAAAAGTCTTACTTTAGGCTTACAATAATGTATCTACTGAAGCTTGTAGCCAGCACAGATCACAAAACTAGTTCCCCACAGTACCTATTAACATCCAAACCAACAACAGGTATAACAGGATAGCAACACTACATTCAATGCGTTACTTTGGAAACAGATTACTGTAGATGGCTAGTTAATAGCTATACAGCACCTACAACGAGAACAATGATGCCATTCACTCTATGGCTGTTTTTTTCTTTAGAAAACAACAACTCCTAGTGCCTACATGCTTTGGTCCATGGTGTGGATTGAACCCTTGTTGATTACATGGCAGACTGTGGCTCTTACCACTACGCTATATAACAGCGGGTGTGGGTTGATCTGTCTTTTTTTTCATTTGCTCTTCTTAACTGACTCCGCTTATGCGGTCCAACAAAAAGCAGTATTTGAAAACTGGTAACTTTCCAGATTGATAACCAAGTATGCTGCAGTATATGAGAGTGAATAATCTTTACCCATACAAGGATACTTTCATCATAAGAAAGTATCCTTGTATTTATGATGAAGGCTACTGCTTGGTCATTTTACTACATCTCTGGAAAGCATACATTTTAAATGGCTAGAGACTGTATGTTGTGATGATTTCTAAAAGGTGGCAAAAGTGCACAGCGTTGCTTAACATGACAATCGGTACTTGGCTGCTGTTGGACAAATACAAACATAATTACTGTTATCAATAATACTGTCATCATGAAAACTAAGATACCTGTACAGTATCTGAGAGCTGTTGTCTAGAGCTCATGTTCCAAGACCAGAGTGGGCCATTTGCTATTTAACACAATACAAAAAATTTGTTCATATACATAAAAACATGCACAGCAAAGTTTTTAACTTATGGTTTTTATCAGCAAAGAGGTTTATAGGAACACTTCACTGGTGGAAAAATTTGACTTTTTTATGTTTTAATATTTACGTAAAATACAATAAAATCTTAGCTAATCACGCACCACAAAAGCAATATTTGGACTTCAACTCACCTGTACGTGTCTTGATGAACCACAGCGCTCCAATGAGCAGAACTCCAATCAGAAAGCCTCCAAAGGCAATGCCCAGCACGGCTGACAGACTAAATTCAATACACGGCCCTAAAACATAAAGAAACACATGTATGCATGTCTAAAATTTTGGTTTTGTACTAGAATTGTTGGATATCCATGGATATCTAGTGCCTCTCCAAGAGACAACACCACCTGTGATTTCCTAGTTTACAGCCTACTACAATGAAACCAGTTAACATTATACGTTGAATCTAATACAGTTTTAGATTTTTCAAGCACATTTTGGCCAATTCTTTTGTAAGCAACTCCTTATCCCAGTTGAGTTCTGGCTCTTTCAAAATGGGATTAAGTTAAGTTTGCAGTCACAGAGCTTGGCTGTGGCAGTGCCCCATGGGCAGCCTGTGGGTGGCATTGTCGTGTACATGTTTTTCCAGAAATGACAGACAGGAGCAAACGAAACAATTCTTGAGCCAACAGTTGAACTTTCAGTTAATCTCTGCTGACAAGTCAGAAAATAGGCTCTGGCCATGTTTGTTGTACTGGTGCAGACCTCTGTAACAAACACACACACATTATTGCATCTTAGCATGTGAGCATCCATGCACAAACACACACACACACACACACATGTTCTTGCTCCTACTGCACTTCCTCCCAAGTAGGAATATCCAACACAGATTATTTTTATTTAGGAGGAAGCTAATAATTATTCCCCTGGAAAACAGCCATCCTGTGTCTTACCATTTGCAGTTTATCTCACCTGCCACCCTAAATCTCCTGCATCCTGTTCCACTGTGCTACTCTTTAGATTCAGGGCCATGCTAGGTCACCAAATACTGTCTCTTTTCCTGAAGAACAGGAAAGACAGGATGCAGGAAGGACGAGGGACACATTTTTGTTAATTTAGCTGTACATCTTACCACTATCCTGAAAGCCATGTATATGTGTACCTGTTAATTTTCGTATTGATGGTTTCCATACAATTATCACTGTCATAAAGAATGATATCGCAGAAAACATGTCCATATTAGGACCGTCTGGGCCTAATAAATACTGTTGCTGTATAGGCTTTCCAAATGAGTGGAATGTGCTTCTGCTCATCGGCTCTGTGTTGGCTAGAAAGCCATTGGCCTATTGTAACACACTATCTGGTGAGGGCAGACCTCACTTTGCCCTTTTAATCAACTAAAAGGTTCCTAGCACACATGGCAAAATTGACATTATGTAGGCCCAATTCAGGTTTAAACAAGAGACCCTTGTGGCTACCCACATTGATTGAATTTATGTTTGCCCACCAGTTCCAGCTTGGTATAAGGGCAGCCCTCTTTTGGAGTAAACAAGCCACCATTTCAGGTAACACATTACATACTAGCAATAAGACAAATGTGCTACTGCTTTGCCTTCTGAAAGAATTTGAGCCCCTGGCCATTCCTCTTATATAATGGAATTTGAAATGTTAATTGGAATTTTTGTTTTTTTAAAGCACTAGATTCATACACAGTGTCAGAGTTATTTTTTTTTTCTTGATTGTCTTTGGATTATTTGCTCCAAACAATTTTCAAATAATGCCACAGACACACAATGTCACAACATTGATTGGGCCAATGTAAGACTCACACCTTTGTTTTCTTGGGCCAATCCAATGTTGGTTTGGCCTTTGGATCATTGTCCTGAAAGTGTCCAAAGCTCCAGTTTTAGTAAACTGAAACAGGTTTTAACAAAATGCTTCTGCTGGTGTGTGAATATATATGTGTACATACGGTATTACTAAACATTTTGTACACACCTACTCATTTATATACATATACACACCGATCAGCCATAACATTATGACCACCTGCCTAATATTGTATGTTCCCCTCTTGCCACCAAAACAGCACAGACCCAACAAGGCTAGGACTCTACTAGACCTTTGATTGTATGCTGTGGAATCTGGAACCAAGATGTTAGCAGCAGATCCTTTAAGTCCTGTAAGTTGTGAGGTTGGGCCTCCATGGATCAGACTTGTTTGTCCAGCACATCCCACAGATGCTCAATTGGATTAATATCTGGGGAATTTGGATGCCAAGTCAACACCTTGAACTCATTGTGTTCCTCAATCCATTCCTGAACCATTTTAGCTTTGTGGCAGGGCACATTTATCTACTGAAAGAGGCCAATGCCATTAGGGAATACTGTTACCATTATAGGGTGCACAGGGTCTGCAACAATGCTTAGGTAGCTGGTATGTGTCAAAGTAACATCCACATGAATGGGTGGACCCATGGTTTCCCAGCAGAACTTTACCCAAAGCATCACACTGCTTTTGCTGGCTTGCCTCCTTCCCATAGTGCATACTGGTGCCATGTGTTCTCCAGGTAAGCGTCACACATGCACCCTGCCATCATTGTGATGTAAAAGGAAACGTGATTCACCAAGCTAGGCCACCTTCTTCAATTGTTCGAGATCAATCAATCAATCAAATGTATTTTATAAAGCCCTTTTTACATCAGCAGTTGTCACAAAGTGCTTTAACAAAACACCTGGCCTAAAACCCCAGGGAGCAAACAACAGTAGTGATGAACTTCGGTGGCTTGGAAAAACTCCCTAAGGGATCCAGTTCTGATGCTAACGTTCTTATTGTAGGTGCTTTGGGCAGTGGACAGGGGTCAGCAGGGGCACCCTGACTGGTCTGTGGCTACGCAGCCCCATATGAAACAAACTGCGATACACTGTGTGTTCTGACACCATTCTGTCATTACCAGCATTAACTTGTTCAGCAATTTAAGCTACAGTAGCTTATCTGTTGGCTCGGATCACACAGGCCAGCCTTCGCTCGCCACTTGCAACCAAAAGCCTTGGCTGCCCAAGACCCTATTGCTAGTTCATTGCTTTTCCTTCCTTGGACCAATTTTGATAGGTACTGACAACTGCATACTGGGAACACCCCACAAGGGCTGCAGTTTTGGAGATGCTCTGACCCAGAGCATCTCCTAGTTCTTTCTAACCATATTTGACATCTCTACCAGGACATGATGAAAAGCAGCCCCATGACCACATGATACTGGCTAATGTAGTGATGACTGATTTCATTTTTCCAAGTACTACCAAACACCTGGGTTAAGGAGGCACAGTATAGCCTCATGACAGAAGCCTTGCATATATTGTAGCTTTACCTCACACTTACTAAGTGAGAAGACAGTCCATCCGTTAGTTAAAGGGATTTATGGACGTAGACAAACATTCACATTTTGGTGTAATAAGGGCTAGCCCATGTCCACTTTGCCCACAGAAAACTAAAATGGGGTCAATCTGGTCACTTGCTGGGAGTAATTCATATCCTCATCCTTTTGAAATCACATTATGAGTGGTTGCCTGTTACAATATGAATGTTTGTGTGCCATCTGAATGCATCTAATATGGAGGCTAGGCTACATCCTTCTACAAAATAGAATTAATTAGATTGCAAGTGATTATAGCAATCTTAAAAAAAAAAGATATTATTTACCATCAACATTGGAGGCCCTGTCTTAGTCCATAGCAGATGCATGTTTTACATTGTGTTGCATTTGTTTTCCAGAATGGGCCAGCTGAAAAAACAGGGACAGGAAGCAGAAGCTGCATCGTAGGTGGGAAGGACAGAACGGACGGCAGCAGGACAACAGTATAACAGAAAAACTCCCAAGAGTCCTGTAGGGACAGCTACCAAACAGGAAGGACGGGGGAGCCATATCCTGGCCAATCAAAGCAGGTGAGGCCTCCAGCAGCAACAGCCTTTCTCCCAGCAGAATCAGCATTCCTAAGCTGTCAGAAAAACTGAAGAATCCTGAAGCAAAATTGACCACATGACTGCAGACGACCAATCCCAAGAGCCTAGAGAGTTGGCAGGCTCAAGTTGTTTGGTGTGTGCACCATGTCACTTGGCAGGCGTGGATAAAAAGGAGCTCTGAGTTCAGTGAGGAGTTACAGTTTAATGGGAGGAAACACTGTTGCCTCGCCACTGATTCATGTTGAGCCTTCACAGCAAGTCCCTGAATCACTCCGCACACTCACATCAGGCTTCCATGACATTCTAACCAGAATAGGCATGATCGGTGAGACCCTGCCTTCATCTGCTTCTGACACTATCAACATCTAGCACTGATTGTCCAACCTGTATCCTCTTCTACTACATGAATAAAATGCAGGAAAACATTTACTTTGGCCAAAATCAAGCTGCACTTGTGCCAAGTCACAACATTAACCAGAGGTTAGTCCTATTTTCTTTGTGTCCTTCTGTTTTTTTATACAAAGAAAACCCACTGGTGGACTGGTGAGGAATGCAAGGTTACTTCCTGACTCATCTGCCCGGAGATTGTCTTCCCTTTGAAGAACGACACCTTCCCGTCTTTGTGTTCTGACAATAGCTCCAGACCTGAAACCAGTGTTTGGACTGACGGCCGCACGGCCAGACCTCGGATACAATGGATCCCCCTGAGGGTCATTACGGGCTGATTGTGGCCACAAGGTCAAGTTGCAGGCCTTCCTAAGGAGAAAGGCCCCACCCCACCTCCTATTGCCTCCATGACCTCTCTGAATATCCACACTACATCATCAACTTACAACGGGCCCCACATTGAAGTGGAGCTAAATGGTAGGCGGTACAACGAGGTGACAGACAGACCAACAAGGCGCTGCTGGGACAGGAATGAGATGCATGATGGAATGTTCTGATAGGGGAATTGCTGAGGGGTGAAGAGGACAACGTGATGAAATTCCTATTGTTGAAGTGACTGCATTGTTAGAACTGATATAATGTAACTATCTAGTAAAATGTAATAGAAATGTTGACTGCACAGCACAGGGGAAGTAAGGGGTCTTATCAACAACAGAGAAGATAGTGTTTAAAAATATAAACATGCATTCATGAATGTTGCATTTTTAGTGCCAACAATTAGGTCATGATATGTACTATTGCCTGCTGCCAAAGCTAATAAAAAGTTACTGGATTGCAAGAAGGAATTCCAGATCATTTAGGTAGATGTGCACCAATTTAAAAAGGTTGTTGCATTAACTGATGTGTCATAAATAAAGATCTGTGAGGGAATGGTATCCTGAGGGCTCAAGGACCCAGAGAGAATACAGCCTGTGGGGTGAGTAGAATAAAGATAATTTGAGCCATATAATTGTTGCTTATGGTCACATATTTTTTCAAAATTCAGTCAGATTAGAGATATTAAATTATCATAAACGTTATTTTCTCCTGCACTAAATCCTTACATGTTTCCTGAGTAGATTTTAAGTAGGAAACTATACACTCCCTTTTGCTTACATTAGAGTGGTGATTGTAGAACCTGGGGATGAAGACTGATTTGTTTCAAAATTAGAAGGGGTGAGTGTAACAGCTTACTCTGTACCTATCTTAAAATTACAAGGATGGAGACATCCAAGAAGTGACTTTGTCATTCAAACTAATACATTTTCAAATGTTCACTGGCTGAAGCCCAGTATGAGGCAGTTGGACTATGAAGCAAGCTAAGCAATAGCAACACAATGATGTTGGGTTAACCTCTATGAATCATGTTGGTACTTACTGGAAGATTTTAACACACTTCATTCAGTCTAACCAAACAATTATTTTGATGAAAAAGAGACTGATTACCAATATTTCTGCTCATGTTGCATTAAGCTCATGCAGCTTTCAAGCTCAAGAATGGTTGATGTTTAGATTTCTAATAATTTCTGTGATTTAGGATGGTTTCTGGTGTAGCCAGTGGATCATCTAATTTAAGATCTTAACATAGTCCAAAACACAGACACATGGCGGCTTTCAGACTTCTCAGCAAAGCTCAAACTGCAAACACAATTAAATGAACACAGGATGCATACTGGAGCAGAGCTGGTTAGAAAATAAAGTCACAAAGAAACACCAAGCCATCAAGTTTCAGCATCTGTGGATTATGATCTGCTCCGCTAACTGATCAGAAATCCACAATCAGCCATCAATAATAAAACCAGGATGTTGCCACTGGACATAATGCAAAATGGGCAGTGTAACAGCTTTTACTGCTTTCAAACCGAGCGTTGTGTCTGGCTCAAGTCAGTGCATGATGATGATAATGGTAACATGACAATGCTTATGGCAATGCAAGTAGCAGAACTGAGGTGTTATGGCTCCTGAATTGTTAAACAAGGCCTGGCTTGTTGCTAAGCCTGTGGAACACTTATAGGATTTCTGTTGCAAAGATGTTGGGGTGGGGTTTTTCTATTTTCAGTAATGTCTCAAAACCTGTAAACCCAACCAAATGCATTGCTTGGGGGGGACTTCTAGAATTGTGCCCTCAGTGTAGCATTAGCAAGCAAAATGAAGATGGCAGCAAAATTACTAAACAAAATCTGTGGATGTAATTCGCGGTTATTCGTGGTGAACCATATCAGTCTTTGATTGACAAAAATAACCTATTCCTAGTTTAATAGTTGTTATTGTGACCGGACTAAACTCGCTTTAGAAGATAAAATAGGACCGGTAATGCTGAATGGTGGGTTTTCTAAAGGGGCATGTGGCTCCTGTCTCAATCTTCTGCTATCATATAAAAAAGGTGTGGATGAGGTAGAAAGAATTGGTGTTTTTTTTTGTGAAAAGGCAAAATCTAAACTCTGAACAAAGAGGTGGCACGGCAGACTCATCACCCAGATGTACCAAAACATTTTCCACTAACAAATGTTCTCGTCTACCATCCATTTAGACCTGTGTATGCTGCTGTTTCCTTTTTGCGATCAGAAAATGAACCTGATCCTCGATTACTGAAATCAGAGGAGAAATCACTTAACCATAGCCTTCAGGAAGGCATGCCAAAAAAATCTCTTTTATCAGAACAGCATTTAAGCAGAGAAGTTGTAATAGCTTTATTGACTTGTTAGAAACAGATTTCATTTTCTTTTCATCTTTTTTGATATGTTGCAAGGTAGGTAGGAACTAAAAACTTTCAGGAATTATGTTCTGTCATGGTAGAAGATATAGTGAAACCACGCTAAACCCACCTTCACCTTCAACAAGCCAGTGATTTAAACTAACATTCAATATAAATCTTGCAATGAGAGAGAGATGACATTTTTTTAAATAGGTATGTTTCCAGATCTCCAGGCCAGTCGAGATTCGAGGTGTGGCCTCACGAGACTAATTGTGTATATACCAACAAACTGCTTAAATGTAAAGCCCTCATATAATTATAACATGTCTAGTGGTCACGACAAATGCACTAGATAATTTGTCGCTTTGACTAAGTCATTTGTGAAGCTTTAGTTTAAGTATGAGTGATTAATTTATGTCGGTCTATCATTTTCAAGTCCACCCTGTTATGTGAAACAGTGTTGGGGAATTTAAGTACATTTTTACATTAATGCGTTACTACCTTCAAAAGGTAATTTTTTGCGTTACAACCTTACTTAAAAAGGGAAGTAACTTGTTAAGTACTTACGTAACAAACAACGGAAAACCCTCTGACGATTCCAGCTTGCGCGTGATGGTCATTCTGCCCAGTAGAGGGAGAACACCACCTTAAATGCATAGCTTACCATCAGTAATCTATTCCTAGTCTCCTAAGTAATACTCATAAACTCTGTAATATTGACAAACGGCGACGCAATCTCTCTATAGTAGAAATAAATAATTTTATTGAATAAGTTCTGCATATGTAAATTGCAAAACCAATTAAAGTGAACATGGTAAAAGGTGATCTGAAGTACAAGAACCGACGGATACCAGTTTACACAAAAAAAACATACAATCACATTGTGTAAGTGTAGTATCCTTTTGTTTATATGTCTTTCAAAGACATAAGTATAATTATAATTTTTTTTATCATATAATAGTTTTGTTGTTTACATTTTAGAGAAAAACAGCCCCCTCGTCTGAACCAGATCATTTAAGTGTTACGTGTACTAGAAATTTTGCATGTAATGCCTACCAAGTAGTATGAAGTGAATGGGTAAACACTGCCCTTTTAAGTAATGAGAATACTTCTTTCAAAGCTATTGTCACTGCCGTCACGCTAGCCATTTAGTTAGCCACCAGGCAGCTACCCCACACAACGATTGAATATCAGCAAATTGAGCGTGGAGGTAGGGTTTTTATTGAAAAGGGAAATACAATTAAATGAACCAAAAGTACCAATTTGCTTATCTGAAAACGAACAAATGAACTGATTACTTAATGGGAATATGAATCGTGTTAATGTATTAGTTACTGCAAAATACTTGTAAAATACTATTACTTGATCTTTTGTAAAATGTTAGCCCCAACACTGATTTGAACTGAACTTTTGCATTAGTATGTTGAAACAAAAAACAAATTGATAAAAAATAACTTTGTTGAAATACTGTAGTTTGCTGGTGGGCTGATTCTAATCTTTTTGCCCATGTTCTAGTGATTTATGAAAGAAAAGAGAGATATAACATAACAACACTAACTTGTTTATACTAGGGCTGTCAAAGTTAATGCATTAGTGTGTGCAATAAGTTAAAAAGATGTAATGCCATAAATGTTTTTGTTGCTGTAAAAAAAAAAATGGCCTCAGAGCCATCCACAGTTAAAGGCTGACTTTAGCGGGAGATATCAGAATCACACACACTTATTGTTTACTGATAACTTTATTGGTGGTTGACTTGACCTGAGCACTTCACAGGCATTTTTTTTTATCACTGGAGAGTAGGCATTTAATGAATTGTGTTTATTTGGCACTAGTCCCGCACCCCAGTCTCATTCCAAATACCCATTAAACGCTAATGCTCGGGGGGTCTCCCGTAACTGTTGCCTGAATCCACCTGCTAACACTGTGCTTGTAGCATGGCAAGTGGTCATTATGTAATGTTTTTGCTAATCTATGCTAAGCATGATTTTTTTCACCAAAGCATATTCTTGAAGTAGCCTCCCTCATGTAATTGGTTGTGGCTAACCATCTTTCAGTAAAGCTAACGTTTCCCCCACCTTAACCCCATTCTAACCACATTTCAGCCTAAACATCAAAGGACAACACCTTGATAAACTAAGGTGTGATTCAGTTTATTTAACACCTGCACAGCCTGCAGCTCTATATGTTTTATACAGGAGCCTAATGTTACAGATATTGTCCTTGGAGCGTTAATCAAGAGTACACTATGAGATGGTAGAACTATGTGATTATAGACCAGCAACATTCCATTTATATTGACATGGGCTACATTTAGATGCGGACAGTAATTACTGTAAGCAATGGACAGACATTGTAAGTATATTAATCTAAACTAAGAGCTGTGACAACTGGCATGTATTTAATTCCAAATCATGCACTGTCCAGTTTCCAATAAAACACAGAAACATTTGTATTATGGCCAAAATCTGAACACATTCTAAAATTACGATTAACTGCGATTAACTACAGAAGATGCAATTAATGGGATTAATCGAGATTAATTATTTTAATCGTTTGACAGCACTCATTTTTACATTTAACTATTTTCAAGTTCCTTTCAATTCCTGTTGCACACAACAGACCTCCATTAGCCATGTCACAAGGGGATTTCTTGCTATTTAAGAAGAAGTTGTCAAACCTGTCAGTCAATCCTGTTTCTTTTGTTTGGCACTTACACTGATGAGCCAAAACATTATGACCACTCACAGGTGAAGTGAATTACGATGATCATCAATAAATATGTTACGGTCTGGGTTGATTAGATAGTAAGTGAACAATCAGTTCTCGTAGTCAACTTGTTGGATACAGGACAAATGTGCAGGAGTAAAGACCTGAACAACACTGGCCAAACTGTTATGGTCAGACGACTGGGTCAGAGCATCTCTCAAACGACAAGGCTTGTGGGGTGCTCCCGTTCAGCAGTATTGAGTACCAACTGACAGTAGACCGATTAGGAACAAACCAATAACTGGAGACAGGGTGTTGGGCGCCCAAGGCTCATCAATGCGCAAGAGCAACAAAGGCTATCATGTCTCACTCAAACCAACAGAAGATTTACTGTGGCACAAGTTCCAGAAAATGTTAACGATGGTTATAGGTGGAATTTGTCACAACACACAGTGCATCACACCCTGCTGTGTATGGGGCTGTGTAGCTGCAGACTGGACAGAGTGGCCATGATGACCCCTGTCCACTGTCAGGAGCACCTATAATGGGCATGCCAGAGTTGGAACTGGACCTTGGAGCATGGAAGAAGGTTGAATGGTCCGATGAGTCCCGTTTTCTTTTACATAATGTGGACCACCGTGTACGTATTTGCCATTTACCAGATGATGTGACAGCACCAGGATACAGAACACATTCTTCAGGAATGGTTTGAGAAACAAAATGAAGAGGTATTTCCCTGGTATCCAAATTCCACAAATCTCAATGCAATTGAGCATCTGTGGGATGTACTGGACCAACTAGACCCTAGCTGATTCACCACCCAACTTAAAGGAGATGCTGCCAATGTCTTGGTGCCGGATACCACAGGACACCTTCAGGTGTCTTGCAGAGATCATGTCTCGGCGGGTGAATGCTGTTTTGGTGGCACATGGAGGACCAACAGGTGGGCAGGTGGTCAGAATGTTTTATTTCATCAGTGTACATAACTATAGATTACAAACATTTTATTTTATTTAAGGGGACATATGTATGATTTTCACTGCACTACTAGCATAACTAGAAGCATAAATGTTTTAAGTTAATGTTTCAAATGTTTTTCTATAAAATTGTTTTGAGTGTCAATTTCAACTTTCCTGCTGGTCTGTCTATCAGTTTTCATTGACTGGTAGTTTCCTCGTATTCATTTTATACACTCGCAGTATTATTCCCTCTACCTAAACCACCCTGCAAACACTATTCTAGTCTTGTTTGGTAAGAGAAGACAAGAAGGAGACAAGTTGTGTTATTGTATGAATTCTTGTAAATGGTCAGGATTCTACAGAATGCTGATTTAGGTTAAATATACTTTTTATGACAGTATAAACATTTTGTTAAATCAAATTTCTTTATACTACTAAGTTGGTGGAAACTGAACTCACTTGGTGGTGGGATGTATTTCTGGATAACCTCCAAGTTCCTCTTCACTCTTCCTCCATCTCCACATTTCTACAAGTAAATATCAATGGTTGATAAAAACGGTTAACAAAATAATTAAACCAAATAAAACTGATCATGTTTAAATATATTCTACACATTCTGTCATGAGTCAACAAATCGTTCTCCCATTTTCCCGATGACGTACCTCGCTGAAGCAGAATTTGACAGAGCACTCTAGGTCCCAGCTTGTGGAGGCCAGGTCTTGGAGCAGCTCTAGGGAGAAGCTAACCCTGGTAGTGTTGGGGCAGACGGTGGCGGAGCATATCTCTGGCCTAAAGGGCATGTCTCTTACCACTGGGCATGAACCCTTGGAGCGCACAGAGCAGTTTATCACCTTAATGGTCAGCACAATTTCCCCCAATGTCTGGCCAGAGATCTGGAAGAGAGGTGAGTGATTTAGACTGGGATAGGAATAATTGACGTGTTAGAAATGTTTGCATATAGTACAGTATGATTTGATTATAATTAATAATTTACTCCATGCACATACAGCTTATTATCCCTCTGTTGATATACTGTACATAAATAGTACAATACAATGAAAATAGATGAGCAAAAATTCCTCTCCTGGAAGTACCTCTTCAACATCAATACAACTGCAGATTGACACTATTGAAGAGAAATTTGCTTTGTGTGCTATTACAGTAGGCCTGCAGAAGCTTAGAGAGTGAGAGTTTGGGCATGGCTGTGGAACTGGGAGCAGATTACAGACAGCAAGAAGATAATGGAGTGAAATACATTGACAAATAAGAACGAAGAGTAGGTGTCCTGTCTGAATGATTACAGATATACTGAAGTACAACCTACATCACTCACCTCTATCATGATGACAACCTTATTCAAAAAATTCTAAAATAAAATAAACTCCTCAACAACGTACACATGATGACAAAGCAAACACTGTTTTTGCACAACAACTGAAACATATTTACATAATGATTCAGAATCTTTAATACTACAGTACACTCGGAATTGAGCTCAGATGTATCCTGTTTCCATTGACCATTCCACTGAGATAATTCTACAACTTTGTTTGAGTCCACTTGTCTATATAAGGTCCCACAATTGAAAGTGCAATTCAGAGCAAAAATCAAGCAATGAAGTTGAAGGAATTATCCATAATCCATGACAGGATTTTGTCAAGACAGAGATCTGGGGAAGGGTCCAAGAACACTTCTATAGCATTGAAGGTCCCCAAGAACTCAGTGGCATCCATCAATCTTACATGTAAAAGTTAAGAACCACCAAAACTCTTCCTTGCATTGGCCACTACGCCAAACAAAGCAATCTGGGGAGAATGGCCTTGGTCAAGGAGGTGACCAAGTGCTCATTGGTCACTCTGACAAAGCTGCAGAGTTCTCGTGTGGAGATGGTAGAAACTTTCAGAAGGACAACAATCTCTGCATCACTCTACCAATCAGGCCTTTATAGTAGAGTGCCCAGGTGCAAGACATTCATAAATAAAAGGGAAATGACAGCTCGCTTAAAGTTTGCCAAAGGGCACCTAAAATAAAAATAAAATTTTGTTATGAGACCTGACACGTTGAGTTGTTAGGCGAGATAGGAGTCTATGGTTAATGAACTTTCCTAGCACACGTGCCTTCCAAAATGTTTTAGACACTTGTGGTATAACTTGGAGATTTGGAAACATTTGATATTGTATCCAATGTATGTAACTATGTTTGGTATTGTAACTTTATTACTTGTTTGAAATAAACTGTATTACTTTGAAATATAGATTACAGTGACATTCCTCAAACATCTTCATACTTGTGTTCGCAGGTCAACTGATAATTAAACGCAAACATAAACATAGACTCCAAAGGCAATTGCAAAGGATACAACTGAAACTACACATTTATAGCTCTTATGTGTGAACAATCAATGCAAAAAGAAACACCAGAAAAGTAAGAAATGTTACACTTAGGTTACAACAACATATCTGTCATTCTACTCAAGATTGCAGATGACACAACCCTATTCAGTCTCTTCACTGATGCCAGTCAGCCCAAGTACCAGGAATCCTGATTTTTTGCATTTTGCTCACAGCAACCAGCCATCCATCCCTCAGAGACTACCTAACAAGACCATGCTCTCAACATCAAGTGAATTCCCAAGTGTTAACTGAACTGCTGCACTATATGGGGTAGGTATGAATGTACTTGGCAGATAAAGGTGATTCTGACAAAAAGGGCTCCCACCTCTGCGTAGATCCTCTTATCACTCTGCACCTTGGTGTTTGGGTCCAGAGGGGAGTAGTAGTCTGGAGAGGTGTACAGCTTCATTAACAGGGGCATCTGAGGGGGGCTTGGGGGTGATGTGGGGGTCTCGGTTGGTGCATCTGTGACTGAGAAAGCAAGACACAAAATCACCCAACAGTAACCCTTCATTTCAACAAGATATCTTTAATCTGTTAAAACTGGCTCAGTGATGGAAGAAAAACTAAACAACCCTACGTTATATTAATAATTAATCATAATGTTGGCCAACCTAGATGCAGAGAGCTTTGAACCAATATTACAAACAACCATTCTTTGATGCTTGTAGAACCGGTCACTCTGTAGCGGTTACTCTGAATTTGCAATCCCTGTAACATAACGGCATGCTACCCTTACTAGTGGCTAATATTTACTATGCGCTCTGTTGCTCTAGCTGTGCCTTACCTGGAATATGGTCATTTTTCCCAAGCACCAACATAACCATGGTTCCATTGGTTCGGATCTCAGAGTAGCTGGTGATTGTGCTAGCCTTGAAGTGGTCCATGGCCGCCTTCTGTACAGCGGTCGCATCATCTGTGGTGATATTTAAAGAGGGAGGGAATTCATGCTTCATGCTGGTGGCAAGCAGGATCACGTTGTTCGACTATGAAAGAGAAATTACAAATGAGAAATTGAGAGAGAGACAGACAGAAGCAAGTGAACGTATTTGTGGTTAGTTTCAGACATTGACAGTATTATGCAGTTCTTACATATAAGCTGGTGTCCTGTAGGTCAAAGATGCGCCACGTGGTGCCCTGCGGTCCTCTAAGAAGCAGACTGATCTTTCTCTCAGTGATGACTTGCACAAACACATGGCTGGAACAACATACCACAGTGAACTCAAAAGGTACATGGTCAGTGACAGTTTCATATCGCTCTGAATTCCAGCAAGTTGAATTAGATGTGAGGTAATGGCATACCACTACTTCCATCATGTTTCACAGATGAGGTGGCATACTGTGGATCATGGGCCCTTCCTTTTTTTCTTTAGGCTGACCTCTTTTCATCACTTAGGTACAAGTTAATCTAAGTTAAACCTGTCCAGAAGGCACTTTAACATTTTGGCAAACTAAAGGATCTTGAGGCTAACTAGTGACGTTTGCATATTGTGGTATACACTCTGAAGTTCTGCTGGTGTGCATAACCCAACCTTCATCTGTGTCTCACCAACACCAAATTGCTCTGTGGCCCACCTTACTAGGGTTTGGTTAACTGTGACAATTGTTTTGTTATGGTCCAGGAGGCCCATAGCCAAGAATAACGCCTTCTTGAACATAAGTCTGCTACCACCCCTTGATGAGGCACACACTAAAATGCACATAGTCAAGCATTTTATGGTTAATCCAATATGGATGCAAATGCCCTCAAATTAAAGCTGACAATCTGCTTTAGCCCCACAATCATTGTAGCACTTGGAATACTAAAAAAAGAATGCATCTCTGTCCAAATTTTTGGGTTGTTCAGTGAATGTTACGTTACAGAACTTTATGGACAGTGTTGCTGAGGTTTATTTTAGATGTTTTGGGTCTTACCGAATGCTGACATCTTCAGGGATGTTAACAATGTAAAGTTCTTTTTCAGTGTGGTGCTTGGGAAGCGGGGATGAGCAGGATTTGAGCAAAGGTATGTCTGATTCTACTGCCAGATAATGGTTGAGCAATTGCCATTCGTTTTCAGCAGTGCAGGTTTTGGAGCCCGTTGGAAGAAGTCTTGTTCCTATAAATAATGAACATTAGTTAAATCATCTGTAATCTGTCATGAGTAATTAAATGTTGTAAGAGTGTACAATTTAAGGTATATCAGATTTTCACACCGTCTCTCCCAGCGGAAATTATTTTTCTTGGGTTCTGGATGGTTGTGAAAGACGTCACCCCACCAAATTCCTCGGTGGCCCACCTCTGTAGATCTTCGTTGGCAATAGGTAAGTCTTTTTTATGGACATTGAAACCAAATAACTGTAGATTTGAGCCATTGGCTACCTGGAAAGGAATATAATTTTATTAGATATTGTATTTGTGGAATTTTAATAATGCATGTTTTGAGAACAAGAGAAACATCTGTGTTTAGATTCTCTCTCTGTAGGTCACACTCTTCCAACCTCACAAATGTGAAATGTTTACAATGACCAACTGGCATGGAGTTCGCATGGAAATGTTATCTGTCCTAGGTAGACACGCCCTTCAATGTATATTCTAGCTAGCAACCATTTTTACAGTGGATTGATTGAACAAGTAACATGTAGTCAACTCTGAGACAGTGCTTTTTAATAATAAAAGCTTCTCTTTTTCCCTTGTTTTTTGACCGAGTACATTCTTACTCAAGTTACCACTATACGTATTACAGTTTCTCAATTGCTTTGGCTCAGTTCTCAAATGAATATATTTTTCTAAACAATAATTTCAAATCTCTGAACAGTCTGTTTCTTGTTCACACCATATATGGCATATATGTGCAAAAAAGTACAAGTCTACCATTTGCAAGTACCTACATGTACATGGGTTGCCGATCAAAACTGATGAAATTCAAAACAATCTTTCATTATGTGACCCATCCACATGCAAAATTATCCATTTGATTAACATTTAATTCACCCTTCAAAATAATTTTTTGTCAGTAAACTGGCCAATGCTACCAAATGTCAATGTTTAGATTAGATGTACTAATCAACATTTTTAGATATTATTTCACAATGGCAGTCAACCATGGAAATGTTTGTTTTATCCAAATTTCAGTTTTGCTCTACTAAAGTTGACACTGACTGTCACCTGGCAGATAATTATCCCTCTTGTTGGTCTGGCCTGAGGTTTCCATCAAAATCACATGTGATGCTTTCCTTTGTGATGCACTGGGGAAAAAATTCCTATTTAATAAAATTCATTAGAAGCATTCCATGTCATAGGCATTTATGGAATATACATGTGTCTGACAGATTTTGATAACTGAATGGAAAAATTTTGCATGTGATGGCTTACATGTTGAAAGAATGTTTAGAAGTTGTGAAGATTATGACAATTTAACTGTGAATTGATCAGTTTTGATCAGCAAGCCATGTGCATGCACAGTGGGGCAAAAACGTATTCAGTCAGCCACCAATTGTGCAATTTCTTAAAAAGATGAGAGAGGCCTATAATTTTCATCATAGATAAACTTCAATTATTAGAGACAAAATGAGGAGAAAAATCCAGAGAATCACATTTTAGGATTTTTAATGAATTTATTGGTAAATTCCTCTGTAAAATAAGTATTTGGTCACCTACAAACAAGCAAGATTTCTGGCTCTCACAGACCTGTAACTTCTTCTTTAAGAGGCTCCTATGTCCTCCACTCGTTACCTGTATAAATGGCACCTGTTTGAACTTGTTATCAGTATAAAAGACACTTGTCCACAACCTCAGTCACACTCTAAACTCCACTATGGCCAAGAGCAAAGAGCTGTCAAAGGACACCAGAAACAAAATTGTAGACCTGCACCAGGCTGGGAAGACTGAATCTGCAATAGGTAAGCAGCTTGGTGTATAGAAATCAACTGTGGGAGCAATTATAAGAAAATGGAAGACATACAAGACCACTGATAATCTCCCTCAATCCGGGGCTCCACGCAACATCTCACCCCGTGGGGTCAAAATGATCACAAGAACGGTGAGCAAAAATCCCAGAACCACAGAACCACACGGGGGGACCTAGTGAATGACCTGCAAAGAGCTGGGATCAAAGTAACAAAGGCAACCATCAGTAACACACTACGCCGCCAGGGACTCAAATCCTGCAGTGCCAGACGTGTCCTCCTGCTTAAGCCAGTACATGTCCAGGCCCGTCTGAGGTTTGCTAGAGAGCATTTGGATGATCCAGAAGAAGACTGGGAGAATGCAATGTGGTCAGATGAAACCAAAATAGAACCTTTTGGTAAAAACTCCACTTGTCGTGTTTGGAGGAGAAAGAATTTCTGGATGCCACTAGATTGATGGATGCCACTGAGTTCTTGGGGACCTTCAATGCTAGAAAATCTTTGGAGGGAGTTGAAAGTCTGTGTTGCCCAGCGACAGCCCCAAAACATCACTGCTCTAGAAGAGATCTGCATGGAGGAATGAGCCAAAATACCAGCAACAGTGTGTGAAAACGTTTTAAAGACTTACAGAAAACATTTGACCGCTGTCATTGCCAACAAAGGGTATACAACAAAGTATTAAGATTAACTTTTGTCATTGACCAAATACTTATTTTCCACCATAATTTACCAATAAATTAATAAAAATCCTACAATGTGATTTTCTGGATTTTTTTTCTCATTTTGAAAATTACAGGCCTCTCTCATCTTTTTAAGTGAGAGAACTTGCACAATTGGTGGCTGACTAAATACTTTTTTGCACCACTGTAGGTATTGTGCAAATTGTAGACATTAGGATTTACTCTTTGGCACACATATATACAAAATATGGGCAATTTGCTAGAATGAATAATAGTTTTTCTCTAACGCTTTGGTTCATTTTTAGAAACCTTTTCTGTAAACTGTAAGTACAATCGTCACAACTGTTTCAGAGGATATCACAACTCTATGAAATTTATAAATTCGCCCAAAACATGCTTCAAAACCTAGTTATTGTGTCAGTACGTGTGAGCTCATCTCATCGTGCGAGCCTTACAGGTCAAAATGTTTTGATGTTTTTTCACCCTGGCAGTCAACCCTGGAAATGTTTGCTACAGTGGTCTGCAAAAGTTTGGGCAACCTTGTTAATGTCCATGATTTTCCTTCATAAATCGTTGGTTCTTAGGATAAAAAAAATCAGTTAAATATATCATATAGGAGACAAACACAGTGATATTTGAGAAGTGAAACGAAGTTTATACCATTTACAGGAAGTGTGCAATGATTGTTTGAACAAAATTAGGCATGTGCA
>JACXGJ010010612.1:0-21508 GCA_016801105.1 Esox niger
ATTGACACTATTCACCATTGACTTGGTTGACATTAATATTGACACTATTCACCATTGACTTGGTTGACATTAATATTGACACTATTCACCATTGACTTGGTTGACATTAATATTGACACTATTCACCATTGACTTGGTTGACATTAATGATGCCAGTATTCACCATTGACTTGGTTGACATTAATGATGCCAGTATTCACCATTGACTTGGTTGACATTAATATTGACACTATTCACCATTGACTTGGTTGACATTAATGATGCCAGTATTCACCATTGACTTGGTTGACATTAATAATGACACTATTCACCATTGACTTGGTTGACATTAATATTGATACTATTCACCATTGACTTGGTTGACATTAATGATGACAGTAATCACCATTGACTTGGTTGACATTAATGATGCCAGTATTCACCATTGACTTGGTTGACATCAATGACTGATCTACACAGGGAAAACAAAGATTTGTCTACCAGTTTCAGTGTGTCTGTGCTCAGAAAAGTTATACATACCTTGAATATTCTTTAGTTGATGGTGATGGCAACAATGATGAAGATAAAACGAATTGGCAACAGAGCTGAGAAGATTACTGTTGAGGAAAGATTAGGGTATTTAACATAATGGCTCTGACTTGATCTCAACGGATTTGGAATGATATTAGGAAGCAGAAATGACACATCACTACCAGCAACAGTGAGTCAACATTTCCTTAGGCCAACTCCAACCACACCAAATAATGAATTCTGACACTGTTATTAAAGCTTTGCATAGAGGGTGCATATGCGGCAGAATGAAAAGGACCAACTGATCCTCATTATTGAATAGGACATGTGGGATATCTGAAATTGCTTCCACTGGAATGTATTCTGGCTGCATGACTATATCTTTAAAAAGTTACAGTCTATGATGCAACTCTGTGAAATACTATGAAAAAACAATGCAATATTTAAGGGGAATAAACTGGAATTTTAAAGGGGAGAAATATGGAAAATGTGTCTTGGTACATAAAACCCTTTACCTCATTGTTGGACTGAATGTCCGAGTGCGCTGTTCCCTCACATTGCATATACATTTTATGTTTCAATCATCTGTAGTGATTATAACCCTTTCTGACCTCCCTGCCAAGGCAAAGAAATGTGATTTGTGCTGTGTAGACTATTACTGGATGCATTTACAGTTTTGTTTTTCTTATGATTTTGTGACCATTGAAATTAATGTTATTATTTTGGTCATTATAATGTCATTTCTGGAAATTGTTATTGTAAATAGAAAATTATGCTTCAGAACACTTCCAAAATAACGTGGATATTATAAAAATTACAGTTACCCTTCTTTTAAATGTTTATAACAATGACTGACAAAGTCATAGTGGCATGAAAATCTTATCCACCTTAAACCACAGATAGAAAAAGCGCATTCCTGCTGACGAAACTGCTCCAGCTTGAACCTACAGTTGGATGCTTCCGGTTTACAATAGAATTACTGCTGGGCCACCCAAGATTCATTATTGCAAAAAATATCGTATTATATATTTTTATATAGATTAATATTAGATATCTTTATATCAACCACCCCAAAACTCAAAGATTTGGCCTCTCTGACAATTGCCTGAAATTCCAGATGACCAAAACACCTCTATAACATTCCAGTGAAACCCAAAATTGATTTGGACAAAACAAATGGCCTTGCCACTGGAGAAGATAACCAAAGAGGGCATGCATAAAATCTACCAACAAAAGGGGTGGGGTGAGACTCCGACTCTAGCGGGTGGATTAACGGCTGCAGTCGGTCGCATGTCTGAGCGGAATAATTGATGAGGGTCTGCTCCTCTACACTCCTCCGCCAAGTAAGAGTACATTCCTTCCTATAGATGCAGAAGAATTGTGTTGAATAAATACAAAACCAAGAGGTTTTACCGTTTCCATGGCAAGTGTAGCAGCCACAGTTTTTTCCTGAAGAAAGACTGAGACACGATGCTATAGTACTGCCAATTGAATCGCTTTCAATTCCTACAAAAATACATTTTCAGACAAAATAATTAAAGCTAAAAAAAGAACTAGTCTAAAAGTTTCAGTCCCAGATTTCATGTGTCGGTTCCTCAATTTCCCATTGCCTTATGTTTCTATATAGATTTTTAAAAGAATTTCACCATATAAAGAGTGACAGACATCCTCAGGTTCTTCCCATGAAATCCAAGACAGCAAATAACTGCATGTTTCCAATCACTACATGCAGAGGCACAACCACTTTTCAAAGCCGCAGCAGACAGTGGCCCACTTATCAAGAACAGGCAAGAAATAGCCCACGCTGGCTGTCTCTATCTCTGAGCACGAAGCAAAGGGGAGATGATGGTTGTCTCCTCAGGAAGGAAGAGGGTCAGAGTCATTCTTTGGGAGAAGATATGGTGATTTACCCTCAGTCATCAGCAGGGAGTAGTAGAGTTCTCTCACTTATCTGGGAATATATAGTTCAGTAACACAGACAACTGTTTAATCTGTAATGTGTGTATCTCCTAATTCATATCATCACTTTATCAAAGGTTTTATTTTGTGGTGGAAGAGGACTTGGCCATCCCCCATTCAGACACCTATATAAAACAGTGATGTATGACATTACATGCTTTACAGAGGTTGAATGTCTGTTGAATATAATGTATATAATGAGAAAGTTACTTGTTCGGTGAGACACCGCAGTTTGAAGTCAGACGGTTAACCAGATGGTTATAAAAGAAAGACCGGGTCACTGTTTCACTCACTTGGCTCTTGTTCTTGGTTGTGGTCACGATACTCTCCTTCTCTCTATCATTCTTCCTCCCGCACTCCCTTCCCTCTCTCCCTGCCTCTGTCTTTCCCTCTCTACCTCACTCTACTGTAGACTTTGGATATTTGGCCATTCAGGGAATGCATATGCTTACTGCCTACCTCTTTCATTTATGTTTGGATAAATGCATTGGTCGTTAAATATTATCTTGCAATTACCAATATTGCCTTGTTTAATGTTTTGGTCCAGAACATAAAGTAAAGGTTTTTGAGCGATAAGATTATAAAAGTTTTACAGCTGAAATCAGCTCTAACGATTATATAGCCCTCTCTGACACTAAATTACCACAGACAAAAGACAAATAATAAAAAATGTATTCCAAAAACAATGTCTTCCGTTTCACAATTTTCTCTGTATTGTTTAAGCAGGTAACTATGATTGAGAACACATTCTAATTTTCAGCAGTGGCCTGGGTGCAATTAAGGTAAACATATTCTGAAGGACAACTGTATCTTTTTCTCTCTTCATCTCACTCCTCTTCATTTTTCAAAACATGACATAAGCAATGAAATAATTTAAGAATAGACTCATTGGTGCATGTCCTACACAGTTTGCTCTCCCGGCATGAAGAAAAAAATGGAGGAAGAAATTGTCAACAGATGATCCCACTCTGCGCCTATCCCTTGTTCGAGAAAGACCAGAAGAAAACAATGTAGTCCTTTAAAGAGCATTATGGAGGACAGAAGACAAACAGGTCTTTGTATTCAAATTAAAACACCACACACATTTGTTTTCTTTATCCTTTGTGGGGTCCAGAAAACAAATGGTTCCCTGTTTTCCTTATCCCTTAATCCTAAACCTAACTATGTATTGCCTCAGCAGTTCATATACCAACTCTCCCTAATTCAGCAATGTAAAGTAAGTTTTAAAAATTGAAATATAGACAATATTTTTGGTTTCTATATAGACATGGTCTGTACAGATATCCAATTTGCATAAAATTATCTTTAAAACATTAAAGATATAGCTTTTACAGCTTGTTAACAGTTAGACCCAAAGTGCAATTTTTTCTTTCTAACAGCACAAATACAACTTGAACTTGCAGTGCAACAGGAAGTTTGTTTTATAAGGGACATTCAGTGGATAATGGCACAAGTGCAATTCCTTTTTCTTGTTTATTTCTTAGTTTTAATGACATGCCACAGTGAAACACTCAGGGGTAGATTTCACATAGTACAAGTAATGGACTATGTGACATCTACCCCCCTCCACTGTGTTACAACAGCAAGTCCAAATTGATTTATTCGGTTATTCCAATGATCAAGACAAAGAAATCCATAATGTAAAAGTGAAAAATAAATTCTAAATTCAGAAAATAAGTGATTGCATGAGTTCTCACCCCCTTTGGTGAATATCTTTTAGAGGCACCTTTGACTGCAATTACTGTCAGTTGTTTTTGCCAAATTGCTCAAGCTCAAGTTGGAAGGGGGTCTATTGAGTACAGCAATTTACTCTTTAAACATATTCTCTATTGGATTGAGGTCCGGGGCTTTGACCTATTTGTTTTAATGCCATTCCAGTGTGTCTTTGGCTGTATGTTTCGGGTCATTGTCCTGATGAAGTTGCTCTCAAGTCATGGTTTTCTTGCAGACAATTTTCTTCCACTTGGCCTTGATGCAGAGAAGCAACAACATCGCAAGATGCCTCCACCACAATGTCTTATGGTAGATAGATGGTGTTCTCAAGATGATGAGCAGTTTTAGGTTTTCGGCAAACGGAGCACTTTGCATTGAGGCCAAAATCTCTATTTTGTTCTAATCAGACCATAGCATCTTCAACTAGGTCCCAGTGTCTCCCACTGCCTTCTGGCAGACTCTAACAGGGATTTTATATGAGTCATTTTCTTTTTGCTGCTCTCCCATGAAGCCCACATTTGCAAAACACCAGAGCTATTGCTGCAGTATGCACAGTGTCTCCCAGCTCAGCCATGGAAGACAATAACCCCCATTATATTTGCCATAGGCCTCTTGGTGGCCTCCTTGCCTATCGCACAACTTTCCCTGTTACTCAGTTAGAGGATGGCCTGTTTGGAACTGTTGTGCCATATTCTCTCAATTTCTTAATATTGTTTGTTACCGTGCTCCAGGCGACATTCAATGCCTTTGAATTGTTCATATATACTACACCTGATTAGTGTTTTCTCAAGAACTTTAGACCGAATTTGCTTTGAATGTAAATTTGTCTTCATGATGTAGTTCTTGTTAGAAATTCTGCAAACCAGCAGTTGGACCTCCCATGGACAGGTGAATTTAATCTGAAACTGTCAGGTCCTGGCCTGGGGTTTTTAGGCACTTAAACAACACTTTGGATCTTGTCACGTGGTGGATGTGTGGTGGAACCAGGCACAGGCTTACTTGCAGTCACACGTCGTTTTGAATTAAATGAGCAACAAATCTGAAAACATAAACTGGTACAAAATAAAGTGCTGATGATAACAGTGAAACGACCAGAGCCTCATAAAGGACATGCAACAATGAAGGACACTCCAGGACAAGTAGAGGGGGACCTTTATCCAAACAAATAACGACAGAAGGGGAATCAGGTGCGAGTAGTCAAAGACAATTACAAGTCTGGGATGTGTTTGTGAAGGCTGGGAAACATAAAACTAGCAGCACAGGATGAGTCTGTACCAGCTAAACCGCCTCGATTAACAAAATGAATTAAATAACAAAATCTTTACTGTGCGTTGTGTAATTCATTGAGGAAATTATGTAACAACGGTCCATGGAAACCAAAACCACCAACTGATTGAGGTTTAGTTTCAAACAAAAAATATTGCAGTAAACGATTGACCTGCCAATTCTGGTGTTCTCTGGTGAATGCCAATCGAGCTACACATTGCTGGGCTTTGAGCACAGGTTCTATTACAGAATGTCGGGCCCTCATGCCAGTGTCTGTTGGTGTCTGTTTCAGACAGATACCAATTCTGCTGCTGGGTTGATGCCCTTCAACGGCCCTGTGCAGCTCTCCTCATGTAACAGCCTGTTTCCTGGTATCTCCTCCATGCTCTTGAGACTGTAATGGGAGACACAGCGAACCTTCTTGCGACAGCACGTTTGGATGTGCCATCCTGGAGGAGCTGGACTGTGCCTGTGTAACCTGAATGTGTTGTAGGTAGTGCTTTATGCTACCAGTAGTGATACGTACATTAGCAAAATGTTAAACTTTAGAAGACTCAGTCAGGAATGATAAGGAAAGAGCAATTGTCTGTGGCCACTTCCTGCTAAATCATACACTTTTTGGGTGTTGTCTTTTTGAGCATTTGTCACTTTCATTTGAACCAAAACAGGTAACACTGATTGACAATCACTTACGCTTCCTAACTGGACAGATTGATCCCTGATGTTTAACTGACTTGGTCTTGTACTGTGATGATCACGTGTTCCCTACATTCTTTGAGCAGTGCAGTAATTTGATTTCATCACAGCTCATTCAGGTGTGTCATATTGAAGGAGAGGAATACCTATGCTGTCAATTACTTGTAATTAATGTAGAAAAGTTTAGAGATTCAATTTTTCACAATGGACATACTGTATGTGTTGATCAGTTGCAAGACTTCCTACAGAATTCCATTTTTATTTCATGTTGTAACACATTACGTTAGATTCCATAACATTACAATTTGTTGCAAGATTGTATACGTTACGTCTGACATGGTTCAGAAGGGTACATCTTATAGTTGCCAATGGAGGAGAGGATACAGCATGTGATACACTGTAAAAACACTACAGAGACTTACAGTATTGTTTTCTTATATTATGGTGAAAAAAAATCTGCATTTCAATAGATGAAAAAATAGCCCTTTCTCCTGAAATTGTGAAAACAAATTATAGTAAAATACTCAGCACTATAAACAAGATTTTTTATTTATTTGTTTATGTTCAGCATGATTAATGACATGGTAAAGAAACTCCTGGGCATTATTGGGTGGGACTTGAAATTGGTTTGAAATATGAGATAATCAGTGTTGGGGATATTGCAAAAGCTAAAATACAATTGTTCTTAAATTGACTGATGGACACTGAAGCTTCCAGAAAGGAACTGCACACACTTCGTTTCTAGAAAAAAAATCAAAGAGACATGCTAAATCCAAGGTGAGTTGAATGGACGTTCATGTAACCGAGACACATTGCACACCGTAACTGAAAGATATTAGGCTACTTTCTCCCCGTGTTAACTGTTTGCAGTAAGTAGGCTAATGTGATCCAAGTTTTCCTCTAACTTATAAGAGTGCCACATTTCCATTGCTACCACATGCACATTCAGAAAGCTAAGCCTTGAGCTTTTCTCTGGTTACAAAGAATGGAGCCAACAGCCGACAGCAGTGATTACATTTCAGGACAGGAGAATGTCACAGTAGACCCAGTGCTGCTCCACCTCAGATGTGTATTACTCCTAATGCCACCTATTAGGAATATTGTCAGCTAATGGGCATATTAGGTTAGAGAATTTCAATCTGCACTGAATGCTTCACCTAATTAGGCTGTTAATTATCACCCCAACAGCTGACAGCAACCATGGCGGCGGAGAAAACTTGCTGCCTCTGCACTATGATGACATGAATGGAAAAAGGGGCGGGAGAAACCTTCTGTGAGGGGGGCACAAAGAGATCAGAGAATAGTTGACAGTTTCTATTACTCTATTACCTCTCCTCGCTGTTGGGAAAATGTCTGATTGATCACTGCGGAAAAAAAAGTATTCGGATCCAGCCCTGAACGCCTCTGCTCTTCCTCGCCCAACATCACATCATCTCACCCTCCTTTTAATTATCAGGGAAATGCCCCAGATGTACAGGCAATTATGCATTCAATTTCCTTTTAAATTAGGTGGCGTGTAAACAATGTGCCAGGAGGTTGATGCTACGGCCCCTCTCAATTTCTCCATTTTGAGTCACTGATTGCCCTCCCCACATCTAGTTGCTTCCATTGTGGTCTACATTATGTGCTGCCTGAATACCAAAAGGATTAGGATGAGGGCATCCAAAGTCTTAACCCATTCGGTTTTGCATACATTCGGGGGTTTAAATGAATGCGTGTATGCTAAATCTGAATTGGCATTCTAGCAACGTATGGCCTCATTTTCTTGCTGATTAAAACTAGCGTTGTTTCTCAAATGATTGTGATATTACTTGATGAAAGAAGCTGAAGGTTGATTAACTGACACCCTCTTTCAATAACTTTCTGGATAAACACTCTCCCAGCCAGATCTGATGCCTTTTTTTGCAATGAGGCAAGATGGGCTGTGGTATGTAACCAATATAACTGGGTTACATGCTGCTATTAAGTACAACCCATTTCAGAGTGACTCTACAGAGAACGTAAGAGTATATTGGCAATCCGCTGCAAATTCCAATCAGCAAATAAACATTCAGGATTTGAACTGTCTGGTTTATGATGGGGATTATCAAGTGTTTTGGATCGTAATTACTGACTGGCTAAAAGCCCTGCACCAACTAACCAAGAGCAGTCCATTTAAAGGGACGAGGATTAAAGTGCCTCCCGGGGGAACCTCACCATGCCATGAGAGCACAAGGCAGTCTGAAGCTACTTTACATCTGACCACATATTTACCTTAAAGTATCATCTTGGTAATAAAAATTAGGCAGACACACATTTTTGCAATCTCATTATAACTTGGTTTACATTTTTTAAAGGTAACACCTTTATTGTGAGCAGTGGCTCAGGTTGTTATGAATACAGAGCTTAATGTTTATAGAGTAGTTCCTACGTAATATCACAGATAAACGTTAATCAGTGGATGATTTGAAATGGTATAAGGATTTTAAGGGCCAGGTGTCGAGTTGTAGGACGTAACTCGGCTTCACAAGATGTATCCATCTAACTGTGATCTTAATAATACCAAGTCTATGGAAGATTCAATCACTGATCACTTTTAATGTGCAAGTGGTTCTTCAGGTGAAATAAGATCATCAAACGCAAAATTACTAAGCCCAAATATAAACTGTATAGAAATGATCATGAACTTATAGTTTATTGGCTGTCCAGCTTGCTAATATTATCTTGAATAAAAGGAAGACAGTCAGGGATCATCAAATGTATGAAAAAATATAAAAGGAGTTCTCTTTTTTGCTATTTTGACCACCCAATCCAATTGTTCCACAGTAGGCTTATACAATATTTCAATTTTCCCTCACACAGCGACTCAGTGGCTGTCTAATTGTCTGGGGACTCTGGCAAGCCTCTGGGGTCAGCTCTACGCTCTGAACGCCGTCTTAACTGCTTAAACTGAATAGCAGCGACTAGCATCTTAATTAAGTGATTAAGGCTGAGAACATGGGACAATTAGGGAATAGAAAGGCCCTCCCCGATGGTGGAC
The DNA here is from genome assembly GCA_016801105.1 of Esox niger. NCBI lineage: Eukaryota > Metazoa > Chordata > Actinopteri > Esociformes > Esocidae > Esox > Esox niger. Next base: position 9,164 of record JACXGJ010010612.1, read on the forward strand.
AGGAATACAATGGGATGAGTGACTGACCACCTGTAATGCATCTAACTCCATTCTACAGTGTTCATGGAATTGTAACTCCATATGTTGTCTGCCATACATTTAACACAGGATTTTCAGTAGATGGATGTTCAGTAGGAAGACGGGCCATTAAGATGCAACAATCTGCATGCAGCTCTGGCAATGTACCGTTGTGATAATGCCGAGGGCGTGTGACACGTCCTGCCGTTAATGATGGTAGCTGGGTGGGCCTGGCCACTCTGAATTCATCCCTGCCCTCGGTGGGAGGTAAGAGGGAGGAGAGTTGTGAAAACCTCCGGGATGATCTCTCATCTGAATGTCAAAGAGCGAGCTACAGCCTAATCGCTTTGAAACAGAACAAGGTTCTCTATGTCCTTGACCACAAGCAAGAGGAGGAGAAAGTAGACAGCCTGAATTCCCCGGGACCGGCCCTCGACAACTACCTGATGACCTGGCATCGGTCTTCATAATGAAGTATCTGGAGAGACGGACAGACAGTCTGATATACAGAAAGATGAATAGATGAGAGATCAATGGAGAGATATGGGTAGAAATAAGAGGCCCGTGGAGTTGGGGGTGGACTAGTGGAATAACAGTGTTGGATTGGAATCTGCCATGTGTCAGAGCTGAAAGATTACAGCTGTTTTCACAGTCAGCCACACAGTAGCAGGCCTCCACAAGTTGTGGGCGGGAGGGATTGGAAGGAGGGGTGAGTAATGTACGACTGGGGAGGGAGGGACCGTACATCTCCGACTCCACAGAATAACACAACCAAAAAAGGCTGGAAGAGTATAATGACAATGGATCTTTCACCAATCATAATTTGCGTTGCGGTGCCCTGCTGTCTCTGCAATGCTGATTATTCACATCTGAATAATTGGCAAGAAGAGTACAAAAGACAGATGCAAAAGTGTGGACATAGAATACTGACAAAGTGTTTGTATTCACAGCGTACAAATCATAAATGTGATCAACACAAATCACAAATGTGTTTATACGGAACACGAAGATACATAGCAGCGAATCCATGATTGTAAACCATGATTCGTACATATACACAGCACTAAAATCACAAATGCATAGATCTAAACGTAAAGAAAATGCACAAATGTAAGCCACTATCCACAAACCAAATACTCCCTGACTCATATTTCTAAAAAGGCATTCGCATGAATGCAACCGGATTTGTCAGTCAAAACTTGCATTTGTGGATCATTGACATGTGACCTGAACTCGGAACTTAACGGCCAGAATTCTGTTAACAAATGTAAACCGACCCACACACACAACATGATCCACCAAAGCACACTCACTAGACTTTCCTAATACAAAAGTGTTGACTGACAAACCTGGTTGCTGTTATACAAATGCATTGCAAAAAAGCATGGAATCTAATGAATGAATACAAAGAATTTGAGCTACCAAATTGTGCTAAACTATATTTTATGTTGCTACATCCATATTATAAATGATTTAGTGCATTATATTAGCGCATATATTATGTTGTAACATATAATTTAGAAAATCATTTAAATCGTTATAATCAAAAGGCTATTTTCATCATTTTAAAGACAATATACATAAACATACTAACACATTGATGAAAACAGCTTGTGGATGACAAACAAAATTATGAACAAATTTGAGTTGTTGAAATATTGCATAAATGTGATATATGTTTATCTTTTTGATCTGACACTGTATTTAACACATTTTCTCTAAAGAAACTGTAAAGAAATTCAGCTTTTTGATAGAAAAACTGGAAGAAAACTGAAAGGAGATTCTGCTTCAATCCTATGTTGCAGCAGTACCTGTGTACCAGAGGCATCGCTGTAGACCACTCTAGTCCATACACTTTCATTTGTAACACATCAGCAGGGAATATTTTCATCTAATATTTCAAATTTGTATTTTCAACAAAAACATTGATCCGAGTGCCCGAGATATTCCCCACTGAAATGTTCTCACTGTTCCACCAACCAGTCATTGAGTGGTACTGTAGACACCTCGTATCGTATTTGCTTAAGACAATTGCAGTACAACCAACCTCGACCTGCTCATAGGTTGACTACAATGAAGGCATTTTCCAATTGAGGATTCCCTCCCAATCCCTCGTACATCTCTGTCTCTCTGATCCTGACTGATAAGATTAACACCTTATCCAACGTTAATCTCCGGTATGATGTATGTGCATCACTGCACCTCCTAAACCGTGTGTTTAGAGCTAACTGGTTGGCTGTGAGAACTGGTTGCCAAAATACATTGGCTTGTTCCATGCAGTTTGGCATTGGTTAGTCTTTGGCCAAGCAATTTCTGCACTGTTTTCTGCGCGTTGAAAGCATGGAATTTCGTCTGAACTCTGAAAGACTTTAAATGTCTTTCGACCTCATTAGAACGTGGACACCTCATGTTCAGCTGGACTTTGAGATGCGATGATGTGTCGTCTTCTTTCTAATCAGTGTAACGGCTGTGGGAGAAGTGTCTCTCTGGCAGAGAGCCACTTCTTCCACTGTCTGAGGAGAGGACAGAGGGCTAAGAAAGGATAGAGGAGCTAAAAGCAAGGGGCTGCAGTGAATGCAGTGATGGAAGCAAAGGACTGGCTGACTGCTTTGTGCCAGTATGTAGCGCATGACAGCCATCACGTTTTACTTACCTAGTTCATGAATAGATTGCAACTCAGGTAATATCAGAAAGAAGCATCTCCTCTTAACAGATGTGCAATGATACACAATGCACGCTAGATCTGACTACACTGCTGTCCATGTGAACTCACTGATAATAACTGTTTTTAATATCTAATATTGAGAGCCGCACGTAGAGGGTGGTAGATATTTTAGGCATGAAATACAAATCGAACTCTAAGACGGGAGCCAAATAAACAAGCGAAACAAACTAAAGATTAGATTTGTTTCGGTGCCATGGGCCTTGTGCTGAGCCTGCCTCTTTGACCATAAAGATTTAACAGAGAATAAAACACAGTGAAATATAATTACAGAGTGTAACTCTGAGCTCTTCTGTAGGGAAACACATACACCATGGCATCAAGCTTCAGTGGAAATGCTTGTTCAAAGGAGCCCGGGGCAAGAGTCAGTAAAACACCAGCATTGTTTTATCAGACATTCCAGCTATAAATTAATTCATTTCAAGGGGTAATGCCTCCTTTCTTTGAATAACAGATAGACACCCAAACACCATCATTAATAAACAGCTCCTGTAAGAAAATATAATTGTAAAGTCATAAGGGAACATTTATACCTTTTTTGTTGTTTTAAATGAATTCTGTAGATTCTTCCTGAAGCGCAACCCATTAAAAACTTTTTCAGTTTGCTGTTTTCGCTACAGCAGCCGTAAGTCTAGAGATCAGAGAGAGTTGTAAGGCTTAAAGAGAGGATTTTACAAATGTAAGCATGTGCCGTCATTCTATTCCAAATGCATAAATGCATTACCTTAGCAGATATGCTAGACAGCACAGGACGTGTCAAACCACCAACATGACACTTAATGTGTTGCCCTTAATCAACCCCAATAAATGCGTATGAAGAAAAACTCTATGTAGATCTTGTACCCAAATGATTGCTGCCCTGGGCTTTGGTGTTCATAACAAATGGCACTGCTTGTCTTTGAGTGGTTGACACAAATTGCTGTTTTAACCCAAAGTACCCTCAGGCCTCAGATCTTGCTCTTAGGCAATTACTTAATGGACGATGGGATGCAGGCCTTTTAAGTGCCCTTGCCTGTCTAAACACAGAGCCCAGGAGAGAGAGGGTCTGTGGGAGTGCTTCTTCAATTTAAGCCTAAAAGAAAGGCTCTCCCCCAGACCAGGAGGGAAGCTACAGAAATCTAATAATAGCAACCCAACAATAGCAAAGCACCCTTTTCTTGTTTAAACAACTGACCAATCAGCCTTTCCGGTCCCCAGGAAAATTGATAGAAAAACTGTGTTTAATCAAATACAATACATTTTTTGACAGAAATTACAGAAATAAAATGACTTACAGATTATCAGTATTCTGATAAGGAAAAGTCACTCATTATGCTCAGGATTGAAAACAATGGTTAATGATTTGCCTTCAGCACAGAGGAACATGACCAGTATTACAACGAATACTGCCATGCCAGCAAATGACTGCTGTCTAAATACACCAATCCAATTTGGTCACTTGAAGCGTGTTGTTTGTACAGTCAGTAATCCAAAACTGATTTGAAAAACAGAACTGATTACGGTATTAGGGCCTGCAGTGTAGACAAAGCGTATCTTTCACAAAAGACCCGCAAGTGTCCAATAAATGTATTTCCTCTGAAAATTGCACAGGTCTCTGACAACTTGTCTGGGAGCTGGCAAACAAATGCTCTGTCTTCTGCCTGCTCGAGGACACTGCACGTTAATTACAGCATTAAAAGCAACACCAAAGACAGCACATCTGTTAAAAATGCCTTTGTCACACAATTTTTATTAGAGACACATTTTTGGACTGAACAGATTGGACAGGTAGAGGCCAGTTACAACGAGGATGCCAGGAAACACCTTCAGGACCCGAAAAAAACTATAACAATCTATAACGATTGATCCTACTAGGAATGTGCACTGAATCGGGAAATTGGAAATATCCATAACAAACAAATAAAGTATGTATCAAAATAATGATATATATAGACCAACTATACGTCTGCCATTCAGAATCATCTACATACATACATACACTGCATAAAATAAGGGAACACATGATCATCACGGTATAATATCAATCTGTCAGGAAAGGAGTAATAAGTGAATATGAATCAATGTCACTTGTTTTGGTGCCCTACAAAATGACCTCCATTGGGCTACTGTCGCACATGCATCTGATCAAATTGTCAGAAAACGACTCCATGAGGGTGGCATGAGGGCGCGACGTCCTCTAGTGGGACCTGCGCTCAAAGCCCAGCACCGTGCAGCTTGATTGGCATTCACCAGAGAACACCAGAATTGGCAGGTCTGCCTCTTCTCTTCACAAATGAAAGCGGGTTCACACTGAAGACATGTGACAGAAGTGACAGAGTCTGGAGATGCCATGGTGAATGTTATGCTGCCATCCAGCATGATCGGATTGGCGGTGAGCCATGTGCAAGCCACCGGTACCCTGACTGCTGTTAGGTACCAGGATGAAATCCTCAGATCCATCTTGCTGGTGCAGTGGGTTCCTCCTGGTTCAGGACAACGCCCGGCCTCATGTGGCCAGAGTGTGTAGGCAGTTCCTGGATGAAGAAGGCATTGACATTGACTGGTCCTCACATTCCCCAGACCTGAATCCAATAGAGAAACTCTGGGACATTATGTATCGGTGCATCCGATACCACCAAGTAGTGCGGCAGACTCCACTGATGCCCTGGTCCAGGTCTGGGAGGAGATCCCCCAGGACACCATCAACCATCTCATCAGGAGCATGCCCAGACGTTGTCAGGAGAGCTTATAGACACGTGGGGGCCGTACACACTACCGAGTCACATTATGAGTGGACATGATGAAAAAAGTTAGAACTGGCTGCTATTTCCATTGTTTACTTTAATGAGTTTGAATCCTGCCCTTAATTGGTTGGAGATTAAGTTTTTCATTTACCATTGTTATGTAATTTTGTTTTCGATGAATTACACAATGTACAGTAAAGATTATATATATATATATATGTATATGTATATATTTATATCATATACTTTTTCATTGCCCCACCTTGGACAGCCCATATAAGATCTTCTATTCATGTTACTTTTCGTCTGAGGGAAGATGCTACTTGATCTATCATTTCCTACTCCAATATCCCAGGTAGATGAAAAGGAAGCTCAGGTGGTTGGTAGTAGTGGTGGTGTTCCTACCACTTTGTGTTGTTGCCCTGCACAGACAGGGAATGGATGGGAGAATCTGTATGGAGAATCTGGTGGGATGGGGAGTGACTAGCACACTGAGGTGAGAGAGCTTTGATGTTGGTCTCAAGCTTTTTTACTTATTCAAGTTCTCAAGCATTCTACTGCAGCCCCTGATGTTTAAAAAAGTCATTTTCTTCACAGAATACTAGAGTAAACATACATTTGTCTCAAGACTTGTCTTGTTTGAGAAAAGTAAGACAACAATAAGAGAAGTAGAAAGAAAGTGGAAAGACAAATGAATGTGATATGAAAGATACCGGTGATGTATTTATATTTTTATTCAGAAGATTTTCTTGTCAAATTAGGTTTGGGTATCATACTCAAAGGAAGAAAAATAGCTTTTCCATCGTGTAACATTTTGGTTACTTGGCTCTCACACTATTATGCTATCTTCCACCGTCCAATCGAATGAGGTCTGACTGTGGGGGAGAAAAGAAAGACTGTGGAATCAATAATGTTGGCGCTATGTAACTTATCCCCTACATAGAAGACAAATATGTAGACAGCCTCAGGATGGAAGAGGAGTAGGATGTTTTGAAGAAAAAGATTTATCCAAGAGTCCATCTTTCCACACATGGTTGTAAAGAGAGGGAGTGAGTTAATGAAAGAGAACAACACACGAAAATGCCCACTACATCTTGTTTAAATCTCAGCGTGTCAGAGTGGAGGATGTTGCCCAGAAATGTATGACCGTGGCTTTGTATGAACACATGCCTGAGCTAATGAGATAAATCTATTGTTAAAGGTTACTGAAAATATCTGATTGTTTTGTCCTCATCTTATTGAATATTTTTATTCCTTGTCCATTTGTTCATTTTGACTTGCGTTGGCCATATAGAAACATCTTTCCGATGCCTATAAAGCACCCAGGCATGCAACCGAGAAAGGTGGAGAGATGGATAGACAAGACAGGCAGGCACAGTGCAGAGGATTCTGCTTCATCGGAAACGGAGTAAAAGCATCTCATCTCCTTGGGCCCACCAACGGCAGCCCCTCCAAAGAGAGATGAATGCATAAGCACCATGGCAGAGTGCAATGCCATTTTCCGCTGTCACCATCGTTTTATTCCCCAGTTAATATTTTCTTCTATCTGGCTTCGGTCACCATATGTGCTCGGCAGGCATAATATCCTGCCAGCTCCCGTCATACACACCAGCATTTCATTCACAACATGGGCAGCCGAGAGCTGTAATTGGAATTCCCAACCAGGGGATGGTGTGTGTGTCTTTTGTTTTAACCTCCATTCCTCCACTCCAGGGCTATAGTTTCATGACAGGCACACTAAAATATGTGTTCATAAATATGTTGACGTGAGCCAGGTGGCCTGGCTAGTAATGAGGAGAGGGAAGCGGAGGTGTCTGGATGAGGAGGCGACAGGTCTCTGAGTTAGCCACATCCGTAGAGAGAGTGAGAGGGAGGGAGAAGCCCAGGAGGCCCGAGGCTTTAAGGAGGCACAACTGGAAGGAGAAAAAGTGTAGGTTCGAAAGTAGCTAATGAACTCAACTCTCACAAAGAACAAGCATGTCCATGCCCCCGCACACACACACACCCACTGACCCATTTCTGTCTCTATTCCTCGCTGATTAGTTATGCGTATAACTCATCTCTCCTCAATACGCACCACTAGTAAAACCCACAGTTTGCCAGATAAGGTGGGAGTGCACCTTTCAAACATTGCTCCTCTTACCAGGAGAACGTGTGATTGTGTTCAAGCCAGACCCCAGGTTTCTAAAAGTGTCCCAGTCTGGCCTTGATGCCGTTAATGCTCTAATTTGACTGATAAAGCAGGTTTAATCTTCCATGCACCTTATCTACTCTATTATTCTACAGCTGGAACACAGAAACCACCAAACACTTGAAGGAACAGAAAGACAAGGTGATAGAGGATCAACTTTTAATAGCAGTACAGTAGTCTATCCAACACGGACAGGAGGGTGTTACAGATATCAGTGCTGTGTGAGAATTCACACACAGAGTCAGAGGGCATCTTTTTAAAAACATTTGAAAAATTGCCAGGATTAGATAAGGGCTCATGAAAACTATGGACATGAGTTTGTACTATAGATACCACCGTGGCTAATTGAATGGTGAGCTCTACACAGCTTTCAATGGCAGCCAGACAGTCCGGTTGACAAGATGAGAAGGAGACTGAGTTTAAAGGAAGATCCATTTTGACCAACAAGGCTAATCAGGGCGGTGAGGTGGTTCAGTATCACTCTGCCACCCTGCCCAGCATGCAGAGAGGGAAACAGAGACCCACACTGCTCCAGGCCAGACTGAGAGACAGAGATTGTACTGGACTGTGTTGGGAGGTGACTTCCCACAGCCAATGACAGTCAGAGGAATTACAACGAACCCCCTTACCCATTTCGGATGAAGGCTGAGAGACAATACAAAAACTACACTGTACAATAGATCACTGCATTTCTTATAATAGGAATCCGTTTATTGTTTAGAACACGTGTGTGTATTTGCTCACCTTTCACAAACATAAAAAGAACTAGGCATCTGGGATCTGAAAAACACCAACGGTCAATTGGAAGAATCACTGTTTGCTTAAGTGAACATTTTAAGGCCGTCATAGGACACCACAGTTAGTGGATGGAAATGTAGCAAAGATAAACCAATGATGATTCACTGGGAATGATGAGTAAATCTATGGACATCTAAGAGTGGTGGAATCCATGAAAATTGAATGATGTGAAAATCCAGAACTTTCCGAACAAAGAAAAAATACACTACTCGGGAGTAAGAGAATGGAAGGATAACATTTAAATAAAAATAATAGATATTGGCTATTCAGTTATTTTAAATGCCAAATAATGTCCTCTCTGCTTGCATTTTTCGTTGTGTGCTGTAGAGTGGCTCCGGTAACACATTTTCGAAGCCCAGTCAGGTCAGCAGTACTGAGGTCAAACACACAGCTCAGCTAATTACAAAATAAAACTGCTTGCAGGCTCAACGGCTTGTCAACATGGCTCAGAGTGGCCATGCTCAGGGTATGAAGAACAGGTTATGCTGTGCCAAAGGTCATGCCTTGTGAATTAAAACCATCAACAACAACAACAACAACAACAACAACAAAACTGCAGGGCTTTTCAGCGCGTTCATGAGAGTTAGCTTGAGTAAGCGTGATATAATTGGTGCACTCCATCATTCATACAGAGTTCACACAACAGTGTTATAAGGTCAGTGGTCTGGAAATATAATCGCAATGTGCAAAATCTAAATGATAATAACCTCAATGTTCCTACAGGTCAGGGCTTAGAGAACAGTAAGGCCACACAATAGAACATTGCCTTTGTGAAATGTTACATGACCATGACCAAACTCAGATCGCAGCGAAAAATCCAAGGAACAAAAAATCTCAAGAGAAAAAAACAAGTAAACTAGTAAAGTCACTCAAGATGCACAATAGTAACAATGTGAATAGTATTTTTTATAGTGCTTGGAACATCCAAAAGCTTTCTAAATGGTAGCTATTGTGCCCTTGACTAATGCATTGCTGGGACAAGGCTACCAATGGACCGTGCAGTAATGAAAATAATAAATTACATTTTAAAAGCACTTTTCATTATAGAATAATCTCAAAGTGCATAAAAATGAAAGATGTTGTCTGGGACTGTGCAACTAAATGAGACTGGTAACTGGTTGATAATGTTTTCATAAAAAAGATTGAAGTTGAAGCAAAATTAAACTGCATTATAAGATGTTATCTTGTTACCTGGGCAAAACCAGGGTGGGATTTATTTGCAAATATTCATGGTTAGACTTCAAAAGGTTTGTGCAATTAATTCTCCGTGTGGAAGCTAGGTTAACTGCAAAAACAACTGATTGCATTCAAAGGTAAAGTAATTGAGTAATTGAGATAAATCGGTTTCTCTAGATATGTAAATGGTTGAGTGAGATCAAACATCAAATAAATGTTTGTTATAAAACTACATTTTTCTCCACTATTACTCATGGACATTTTCTGAAAAATATTTTACATATTGCATAGGAATTTTATATTAAAGCCCGACTAAGAAGGCGTTTCCTGTAAAGACAGAGATATTAACATGACAATTCATAAGGCTGAGTTTGCTTTATGCAGGCTTGTATTGTATCATTCTGCACTATTCAAATAAAAATATAAAAATCCATTGGTTTGTTTGCTGAAGAATTAAAACACTGTTGACAGTGCAGGGAAAGTCTTCACGGAAATGCAGCATTGGAAGACAATGGAAGATTTAGAAAGGCCTTCTAGATGATATTATAATCTCCTCCAGCAGCAATCCAGTACTAGTACGTTCAACAGTGAATGGTCCCGCCAAGTGAAACAGTCAGTGTGCCAGCCTCCTGAAGCAGCTAGCTCAATAACCCTGTGTCTCTAGAGACACGTGTCTCCCGGTTCACAGCCATACCCCAGCGAGTAACCACATTATTAATGTAGAGGGCAAATGTGATGACATCTGTTTCCTCACTGGAAGCCTCAAATGGTGTTTCTGCTGTGAACAGAAATATAAGGCGAAAAAATCTTCAGTTGTAGGGCATGACATTGGCAAAGGGGAGTTCTTGGGTTCAATTCCCAAAGGAGACAAGTATGAAAAATTATGCACTCACTATTGTAAGTTGCTCTGAAGAAGAGCAAAATGAGTGTAATGTCAAATGAAACCCGGGGAGTAGAAGCTGAACATGATTCTTTCAATCTCCCCCTCTGTCCGTCTTTCCAACTCTGGCTCACTCTCTAGCTCCCCTGCAAGGACCAGGGCTATTGATCAGCAGCCACTGTTTGACAGCTCAGTCAGGCTATTAATATGTGTGGGTGTGAACAGCAGTGGTAGAAGTAAACAGGAAAATCCCAGTCATCACCATAAAATACACAGCACCAATGCCCTGGAGGACAGAACTAATGCCAGCCCACGCAACAGTCAAGCAAAGAGGTCATCAAAGACACCAGAGACACAATTAGACAGTCTCACACATTGGGATTACATGCAATGCTCACAATTCAAAAAATGTACCGTACACACGCAGGCTTGCTTTTGCACGACAAAATACAGACCACTCAGTAGGTTATGTCTGTTCAGTAACTGAAATGGCCCTTTTAACGGACACAAATATTTGACTGGCATCGCTTCCCTCCAGGAGGTTGCTTCATTTCTTGGGTGAGTTTAAAACGCAGACAAATTCCTTGTATGGTGCACTATGGTGAACTACACGAGCCAAAATGCACTCATCAAAAAAAGCTGCTGGTCATTTGAGACAGGGTTTCTCTGAGGAGCACAGAGAGCGAGCAAACCTATTAACCAGGCTTAGCACATGTATGAAATCACAGCTAATGTGTGAGTGAAGCCAACAGGGGGAACGCGGTCTCAGATGGACTCCGACACCCCCTTTTTTCCACCCTTAATTTGCGACTGACAACATGAAGGATGCCAGGGACCACCTGGGAATTCGAAATAAGGAGGTGAGGAAAACGTTCCCTTCTCAGTGGCAGATGTGTCTTGTTGTTTTCTCTGTCAGCAGGTCACAGTGGTGGTTTAGAGGAGTCATTGTTGACTGTGTTCTAAATCAACACAGACGTGTCTATAGAAGGTATGGTGACAGAAAGGCAAATCTGCTAGTGTATTACTTTCTTCATTTTTTCTACCCAACCCACATACATCAGTGACAAAAACCACAATAGTGGTGTCTAAAGAGCAACATGGGTATTTTCTATGGACTATTGATGGGGTTGGTGGAGGTTAAAAGTCACTTCAGCTTTTTATACACACCTTCAAATACATTTGGCTCCATATATGCTCACATATTTCTGCACAATACAGCCTGTATTGTTTCTAGACTCAGCAAGACAAAGAGGCCTACAGATGGGGTTCGATATTCAAGAGAAGCGGACACTTTGGTAATGTGATACATTCACTAGTCCCACTGCCAATCACAATAGATGATGGTACAGCTGTGAAAAGCTAAGATTTGGCTAACTTGCTTCCCACATCTCCATGTGAAAAAGATGTAGAATAATTTCCTACACAACAAGATCCTACACTACAAGGCCTACACAACAAGATCCTACGCCACAAGGTCCTACGCTACAAGGTCCTACACTACAAGGTCTTACACTGCAAGGTCCTACACTACAAGGTCATACACAACAAGGTCCTACACTACAAGGCCCTACACTACAAAGTCCTACACAACAAGGTCCTACGCTACAAGGCCCTACACTACAAGGTCCTACACTACAAGGCCCTACACTACAAGGCCCTACACTACAAGGCCCTACACTACAAGGTCCTACACTACAAGGCCCTACACTACAAGATCCTACACTACAAGGTCCTACACTACAAGGTCCTACACTACAAGGTCCTACACAACAAGGGGTTACGCTACAAGGTCCTACACTACAAGATCCTACACTACAAGGTCCTACACTACAAGGTC
>JACXGJ010010613.1:0-21506 GCA_016801105.1 Esox niger
TGTGTATGTAGGTCAAGGGTCACTGAGCTTCCCAAACCAATTTTGAGTTCCAATAATTGGTTCTAAAGATTTTGAAATCAGTAAAATGACAACAGTGCCCAAATTTATGCACATGCCTAATTTTGTTCGAACAATTATTGCACACTTCCTGTAAATGGTATAAACTTTGTTTCACTTCTCAAATATCACTGTGTTTGTCACCTATATGATATATTTAACTGATTTTTTTTATCCTAAGAACCAACGATTTATGAAGGAAAATCATGGAAATTAACAAGGTTGCCCAAACTTTTGCAGACCACTGTATCCTTCATTAACTGACATGGCGCCAGAAAAAATGAAGAGACCACTGCACCTTTTTCTTTCCTTTCCACAAGTTGAAAAGGAAGGTTTTGAGTGAGGAACAGAAGTGTTCAATTTGCAGTGGTCTCTTAATTTTAACCTTCTGTTCCTCACTTAAAACCTTCCTTTTGACAAAGGATTCCCGCCTTTCCTGCACATCTTTACCGCTGCCCCCTAAAGAATCCCACTGTTCCTACACCTCTTTACCGCTGCCCCTTACAGAATCCCACTGTTCCTACACGTATTTACCGCTGCCCCTTACAGAATTCCACTGCTCCTACACGTCTTTTTTCGCTGCCCCCTACAGAATTCCACTGTTCCTACACTTCTTTACCGCTGCCCCTTACAGAATCCCACTGTTCCTACACTTCTTTACCGCTGCCCCTTACAGAATTCCACTGTTCCTACACGTATTTACCGCTGCCCCCTACAGAATCCCACTGTTCCTACACGTCTTTTTTCGCTGCCCCTACAGAATCCCACTGTTCCTAAACGTCTTTACCGCTGCCCCTTACAGAATTCCACTGCTCCTACACGTCTTTTTTCGCTGCCCCCTACAGAATTCCACTGTTCCTACACTTCTTTACCGCTGCCCCCTACAGAATCCCACTGTTCCTACATGTCTTTACCGCTGCCCCCTACAGAATCCCACTGTTCCTACACATATTTACTGCTGCCCCCTACAGAATCCCACTGTTCCTACCTATCCAACATGCCTTTAACAAGTTAACCTCAAACTGTGTAAACCCACTCTGTGGAACTGTTACACATTTCCCATGACCCACGAATTATCATCTAACCAGAAGCTGGGAAAAAGTATGGACGGAAAATGGAGAGTGAGGAAAGTAGTCTAATTTAAAGACCATTTGACTGACATGCCAAGTTAAATAAATATAGTAATGATGGCTTGTCCTAAACGTACTCTAAAGAAATCGAAGACCCTTTGTAGCTAATTTACTCAGCATGTTTAACTGGGTATCCATACAGTATGTGATCCTATGGATGTGTCAGAGACGGAAATAATTGGCACTAGAAAAATAAATGGACTACTTGTTCCCCATTGCAATTATCTACAATATAAAATCAAATACGATTTCTTGTAATCTATCTGATATTATGGCAGGCACAACATAGGCAATATAAAGCAGGAGTAAGGATGATGTTTGTTTTGAAGGCTTAATTTCAGTTTGCTGTTGGTCAAATCTGAATGTCTCAATAGTCATTTCAATCAATGTTTCTCATCACACAATTGAAAGAATGGAGCTCAAATTCTTGTGGTAGCCCCAGGGCTTTCTGTGAAGTAGTTGAGAAATGTAGGTGTAAAATATATGTGATTACCTTATTTTACATACCATAACTCTAAAGAAGAAATAAGTCTGCTTCTAGCCAGGGCTATGCAGGCTGTAATTGACTACATCCCACTGTCCCAGAGGTATCGTAATAAACATTGCACAAAAAAGTATGACTGTTCCCTACCATGTTAAGCTGTTTCTCAGCATGGTGGACAATGTTGAGATGTCATCTGCATTCCTCTTATGAGGCTATTGAGTAGTGACTGGCAGAGGGACAGACTGGGAGATGGGCAGGGGATGGATAGGGGTGTTGGGAACTGGGGTGTGGGGAACTGGTGTGTTGGGAACTGGGGTGTGGGGAACTGTGGTGTGGGGAACTGGGGTGTGGGGAACTTTGGTGTGGGGAACTGGGGTGTGGGGAACTGGGGTGTGTGGAACTGGGGTGTGGGGAACTTTGGTGTGTGGGGAACTTTGGTGTGGGGAACTGGGGTGGGAGGACCTGTGGTGTGGGGAACTGGTGTGTGGGGATCTGGGATGTAGGGCTGTTTAGGGTTTCAAGGTGAGTTGACCAAATTTTCAAGGTGAGTTGACCAAGTAGTCTAGTTGACCAAGGGATGGTGGCAACTCAGACATTCTTCTGTGAATAAAGTGCAGGATTAAAAGCGGTAGCCGCCGTGCTCTCTGCTGTTGTCCTTCCAGCTCACACGCTTCCCCTCTCCTCTCTCCAGCACATGTGGTCTGAATTAGCCTGCTGGCTACAGACATTTTCTGGAATCTTCCTCCAATGGATGCAACCCAGGCAGACTTTTACTCATCTACTGCTGACAGATCTTAGTGGAAAATCTGTGTCCAGTTATGCTACAAATACACCAAAGACCCAACCCGGCCATATCCGACTGGGAAAAAAGTGTGATAGCAGAGCTCCCACTGTGACGAACAAAGCCGGGCATTGTTTGTCTTCTACAACAATGACAGAGCAAATGAGAACTATGTGTACATGCCCATTCATCATCTCAAGATTGGGATGAGCATATAGATTTACAGGAAAACATTTACCCCAGTAGCTGACATTAGAGCTATCATAATAGTTCTGTCACTCAATAATAACCATACATTTTCTCTACATTATCAGCTATGTCCTTCTAAATGAACACCTGGTGAGCTGGAGTATCCTGTTACACAAGCAGCTTATTAGTTGAAGCCTGTCATCATGAGTTCCTAATCATGGCCCTGCATTAAACATATTTGCTACTGAATTTACAAAATGAGGTGCTTCTTAAAACAACGTGGCAAGTTTACAAGCATGTTGACCATATGAATAGTAACTGTTGAAAAGCGAAACTAGGTAAAGCATCGCATTGAAAGAGGCAGAACGTTGGGACTCGTTCTAATCAATGAAAGATGGTACAGACATTGGTTGCTTGTAGTTCCGCACACCTGATGAGTCTTCAAATGAAGAACTGTGGATAGATTCTGATTCAACACAAGCTGATTTTAGTAACTGTGATTTTTCATTGGAGAATGAGGGAATATACCTACTACCACATATTAATGTATCCCTAGCGTAATAGCTAGTGATTTTCAACCGTTCAACTGTTTTTGTGCTGAGCGTCCAGGAAAGATAGATTGTTTAGAAAAATGAGATGGCTGTGCCGTGTAGCTTCCCTTTCCAACCGTCAAGAAACAAAATGTTGAACGTAACTCATTCATTCTTTAGACACTCATTGATTCAATTAAAAATACCTTGATTCTTTAGACACTTTCATGCACCATTCTTTCTGAATCATAGTTTTTTTTAAAGTATGACATCCTGTTGGTCTGGATGCTTGTCAGAAAATACATGACTGGTGCAGCAAGGAAAAAATGTATGTTTGGAATGCCATGATTATTGAATTTGCATATATGAGGTACTGATTGTACAAGCTTTTGAGTAAGAATGCAGGTCCCTGAGGGCGCTGAACACTCCAGATGTTTGCCTCATCAGGTCCGTCTCTAGTTGAAAGTGTATATATCTGCCTAGGCCATTAATGCAGCGACAGAAGGGTCATTTGAATTTAGCATCAGATATGTCTTGGATCTGTTACAAAATGATATGCAAGGCTTTCAAATCCTCCAGTTACATGGCAATTTCTTCATGTCTACATGGACATATGGCAACAATTACCAAGACTCCAGATTGATTTCCTTCTGTGTTGAGGTCATTCTTTCAATTTTAGGACCTGGTTTTACTGTTTAAGTGAACTCTTTTGTCACACACCGTCTTAAATGGGGTGTCCCTTTTTATAACACAGTCTAGGTTAGAGTCTTGACTGTGCTGCTGGCCGTGGCCCGGCTGGGATCTCCAGGGGGAGCTGCGTATTGGCCAGGCTTCGCATGGAGGTGTCGTGGCATCGTCAGCGTGGATTTCCTTGGCTCATCTCACTCTAGCAACTACTTCAGGCGGGTTGGCTGCCTGCAACAGTTCGCTTTGCTTGACCTCACCCCCCCTGATTTGACAGACTTCCCGGTAGGATATGCAGTGAGGAAAACCGCTAATTGGTTTGATTAGGATGCAGAGAAAGACATTGTGTAATCTTTGAGTTACAATTTAAAATCTTGCCACATAGTCCCAAGACAAAAAAGGCACAAGTGAAAAATGTGCACCTTTGAACTGATGTGAAATGAAAGCAACATGTGTCTGTGAATGTCCTCATTAAACAGTTTGGATATATGCTGTAGCACACATTATGTTTCACCGTGGATAGACCTATTAGACTAAAGAGTAGTTCTTCTTTAGTAATACCTAATGTGTAATTTTGGCTCACACAGAGGAAACATAATGAAACCAGCCTCCAACTTGGGCCCTGCCACCACATTTCCACAGTGAGAAACCTTTTTTAAAGCATGAAAGGACGCGACCATTTAAAGACTACACATCTTTGTATGACAAATAGTCATTGTAGCGTTGTGCTTTTACAAAATAGTTGATGATCGTGCAGGAGACCCGAGGCCTTTGGGTCATTAAAGGAACGGATAAACCCAAAAAGACACACACTGAGCTCTAGACTCCAGCTAAGCCACATTTAATGATGACAATCAATATAGTCTTGACAGATAACGTTTCTATATCCAACCATAACAAACCATTGTCCAGAGATGTCAAAGTTCTTATTCTCTCTTGTTAGTTTAAACATCTAATAATATTTGTGTCCTTCTGGGATAGTCTAGATACAACATTATTTCGCATGAACATAAAGTATGCCTAAATCATATACATATGTGCTAGATATTTGTAAGATGTATTTGTAGAATATTAAAGTAATGAGCCAATTAGTTTTTAACAATAGTTTCCAGGAGTATAGGAGCTTACATTTCATCATTAGAATTTACATTTTCACAAGAAGCCTATTAGTGAACAGCAAGATTTACTTTCTATAAAACCGCTTTAATGGCAACAATTAACAATATTCCATATATCATAAAGTATGCTTTAAATGTTTAAACATGCAAGTCTGTATGATTAAACTTTCTTCTTGTAATTTGTTTCAACCTAATTTTCAATGGCTACTGTACTGCAGAACATTTATATAAGCCATGTTATTGGTGATAGCATTAAGCCCAAACATATTGTCCTAGACATGAATGAGATCCTCGCTAACCTAATATTGTTTAGTTAACCTTACAGTAACCTTTTGCGCATTTTGAAAGCACAAAAGTAAATGTCTACCGTGGAAGTCACAAACGTCTGGGAATGGTACATAATGGGCCCCTGGGAGTGTTGCATACAGAAGGCATCTTAACTGTAGGTCTGCAGTGAGTCACGTGGCCCAGTCATAAGGCCAGTCCTCTCAGGCAGCAGGGGCCAGGGATCGAAGAGTTACATTTCCCTTTCCTGAGCTACATTTGCCAGCTCTGACAGGGGGATCCAGAGGCGTTCCCAGACCAGTGTTGAAATATAATCTCTTCACCTAGTCCCGGGCCTACCCCGAGGTCTCCTCCCAGCTGGTCATGCCTGGAACACTTCCCTAGGGAGGAACACTTCCTTACCAGTTGCCCGAACCACCTCAACTGGCTACTTTTGATGCAAAGGAGCAGCAGCTCTACTCAGAGTTCCTCATGGAGGACTGAGCTTCTCACCCAATCACTAAGGGAGACGCCAGCCATTCTTCTGAGAAAACTCATTTCAGCCGGTTGTACCCGCAATCTAGTTATTTTGGTCATGACCCAGCCTTCATGACGGTAGGTGAGGGTAGGAACGAAAATTGACTGGTATAGCAAGAGCTTTGCCTTCCTGTTCAGCTCTCTTCATCACAACGGTGCGGTAAAGCAATACCGCCCCCACTGCTCCGATTCTCCGGCTAATCTCCCGCTCCATATTAGTCCCTCGCTCGCAAACAAGACCCGGAGATACTTCAAATCCTTTACTTGGGGTAACACCTCATTCCCTACCTGGAGGAGGCACTCCATCGGTTTCCTACTGAAAATTTTAATTGTTTTGGTATTGTTTTAAATACCAATATGATTCTTTTTTTGTATTGCTAATAACGTTCTCATGTAATTCATCTACATTTCTGGATTTTTACTATTTCAGAATTTAAACCCTATTTCCAAAAATGTTCTGACGCCACGTAAAATGTAAATAAAAACAGAATGCAAAGGCGTGCAAATCATGTATTCCTGTATTTAATTGAAAATAGTACAAAGATATTATTATCACTGTTCCTCCTTTAATTTATGCATTTCTAGCCTTACTTTCCAATATATTTTATAATCATTTGTAATAAACTGTGAATCAGTGTTCTATTACATTTTATTAGTTTCCCAATTTGTTTCTGTTGGTAAAACAAAAATATGTATATCTTTTCTATGCTATGAGAACTATTAGAGGTAGTGTTGCATAGCGCTGGATGGAACAACCTGATAATTTTACTGGATTTAGTTCCAGTAGGCACCAAACCTGAGCTAACTGATCAGTTCGATGAATTCAAAACAGCTGGTCTTTCCATTCTGTTAAATCAGAAAACTAAATGCTTGCGGCACTCCAAGTTTTTCCGACCCTGGTAGACATCAACACTTAGCACATAGTATTTGTACAGCGTGGACTCCTCAGACTCGTGAGCTACTTCCTGAACTACTGTGCATGAAACATTATAGCCCCTCTACCCCCTGAGATCCCTCTGGCCTTAGGTCACTTGAGAAAGACGTCATGAAACCAATTAAGTTCACAGGTTACTGGTGAAACCAGGTCTGACAGCTAACATTAATCATCTATTGTATGGGACCAAATCATTGGCATTTTTGTTTCCAATTTAAAGTATGAGTTATAGTACCCATCCGGCTCATTAGGCCAAGCACAGCATCGAGGTTGCATCCAAATTCAGTTGCCCCAGGTTTAAAAGTACCACTAACCCCATGGCCACAAAGACTAACCCCATCGCCACAAAGACTAACCCCATCACCACAAAGACTAACCCCATGGCCACAAAGACTAACCCCATCACCACAAAGACTAACCCCAGGGCCACAATGACTAACCAACTACAACAAGGAATAACCCCAGGGCCACAATGACTAACCCCATGGCCACAGACACTGACCCCATGGCCACAAAGACTAACCTCAGGGCCACAAAGACTAACCCCAGGGCCACAATGACTAACCCCATGGCCACAGAGACTGACCCCATGGCCACAAAGACTAACCTCAGGGCCACAAAGACTAACCCCAGGGCCACAATGACTAACCCCATGGCCAAATACTATGAGTCAAAAGATGATATATCAGACCAGCCCAAATAGGTTTTCTACTCCAGTTTGTTAACATTGAAAATCACATTGCGTATAAGAGAACAAAGGAAACTTTAATACTTGGATTATATAGGAAAATCAAGCATTTCTTTGCCATAACTTGTTATTGCAAATGACAAATGAACCTTTGAACTTGAACTTTGATGAATTGATGAGATGGGATTTCAATGTTTCATAGACTATTAATACCAGAAATGAGGCTGACATATAAAATAATGAACTACCAGATACATGGGGGTCAAAGGTGATTTTGAGTATTTGATTATTGAAGGCATATTGTGCTTTTGCAACATGGGTCTCACAGTGTTAAAAGGGTTAAAAATCTGTTAAAGTCACGAAGTCAATTATGAAATAAAGTCTAGACATTTCTACAACCACAGACCCGGGAAAAGAGCTTGGCAGACCTTTTTTCTTTTACGACAAAAAGATTGGACCGATCAGAACTATGTTCAGCGTGACTAGACCCCTAGTAAATGTAACATGAAGGAGTGAGTCACTGGTTTGCTATTTAACCTTGCTAATAATACCCCATTTCTCACAGTGTGACATACTGTATCTGACCAGCGTCCAACCAGGCTGCTGACTGCACACATATGCATGATGTCTCTTAAGGACACATTCACAGATATATTCACCACATGGAGGGATAAGGCAGCAACTGACTGCAACCCTGACCCTCGGCCCCAAAACATATCTATTGCTGTACAGCTGTACTTCTGTTGCCAAAGAACGAGGGGATTCTAGTCAGTTTGCAGGGAAAATGCAAGTGAATGTTTCACAAAAGCAATAATTGCGTGTTTTCAACCAGTGGTTACCACACATTCTCTGAAAGAATCTGTAGCTAGTATTTTACTGCTTTTTCTCAGACAATTGTCCATGTTCTGCAAGAGCAAATTACGCAAGAAAATACATTTGTGCACTTTGATTCACCCAATGCACTACTACATCTCCTTTGTTTAAAGTTTAAAGGCTTTCATTTGTTTATACCCACCAGTTAACCCACTTTAGTGGCCTGACTGAAACCCAACCAGCAATATGCAAAGCTGTCTACTCTTGCCAGATCTAGTCTAAAGCTGCATGGGTCAGAAGGGCGAAAGTCAAAGGGCACAAGCCACCAGGGGACCCCAATCGCCTTTGGACAGTATAAAGCCTCTTTGTATCACACAGTGGGATTATTGTGCCCTCGAGGTCAGCAGGTGATTACCGTAACCAGACTATAGCATTGAAACCCAGCAGGAAGTGGAGTCACTGCTCTCCGGAGGCTTGCCTGCCTGGCTCACTGATTCCTCCCTGTAGAGGGTAGCTCAGTAGCTTCACCGGCTGTGTTTCACGGCTGACAATGATGGATGACAAAATGACCAATGTAAGTGTCGGAGAGATGGTCTGGTTGGAGCATCCGTTAAACTGCTTAGTAGGCACTATGTACAAGTCTATGCATGATACCCTGTCTCAAAATGATGGTTTGATAGCAATATAACATGTTAAACCAGTCTCGTTTTTTTTGTCCGCTCCAGACAATTGTATGATAGTCACAAAGTTAAAGCAATGTAATTCATCTAACAATTAGGTGAGTAAAATGGTTGGAATGTAAGCTGAAGAGATCAGCTTCATTCATACCTGGTTCAAACATGTAGCCTCTGTCCTGAGCTTGTCTACATTCTGACTGGGCTCACATTACTCTAGATGATAGTATGATAGTCACCAGTTTAAAGCAATGTAATTCATTTAACATTAGGGGAGTACAGGGTGTGGAATGTAAGCTGAAGGGATCAGCCTCATTCATACCTGGTTCAAACATGCAGCCTCTCTACTGATCTGGCCGAAATTCTGATTGTGCTCACATTGTAAGACAGATATAGACAATTAAAAGACACATTGTGATATGATTGTGAGTAAACAGATAAGACCATTGAAAGATCAGGACACCATTAGGGCAATTTCTGTTTGTTTGCACCATGGCTTCTGAGATAAGTAACTGATATCCAGACTAGTCAAAGGGACCCACAGTGTTTTCCTTTCTCAATAAGTCTGCACGTTTTAGGGAAAATGTCCACCGATATCCAGCACTTTGTATAGTTTTGTAAAGTCAGTGATTACACTTTAGGGCTGCATTATTGTATGGTTTGAGGCCACATTCCTAGCCATCCCTATTACTCATGGCAAGATGATGGGAAATGCATTAATTCTGCTGTGCTGTAGCTTCTCCTCTGGTGAAGTGTCTGTCAGAGATCTGTGCATGATATTCAAGACATGGCTATATAGTTAACAAGATTGGACAGCAGGGTTTCTTTCAATGTCAGTTTTGAGAACATGGATTGAACATAGATATTCACTTGAATATATAAACTTATAACATTTTGCCACAAGAATGTCAGTCCAGCCACTCAACAAGATTTTTTTAACTCTTCAAGTGTCCTGATTGCAACCAAGTAAAAAAGTAAGCAAAAATAAATAAAACAAGCGGTGTGTATATTTCAAATAAACATTCATGCCAATATTTGTATCCAGTAGTAATATAAATGGAATCAATAATTATTGAAATTCAATTCATTTTGGAGGTTTCTTCTCAAATTGTATTCACAAGGACAAACTAGATTTTAATAACGTTTGTGGTCTACAAATCGTATCCAAAAAAATTGCTTTGATTCAACACAGAGAACCCCTTATACCCCAACTTTTGTACTGTAAATCAAAGTGTTTAAGGCCATGTAGGAGCTTCTTTGGTTGCATAAAAGTTAACACAGGGGCTTCCTTTTCAATAAAGAAATACATTTTCTGAGATATCTCAAGTTCACATGCACTGACTATAATTCAATCAGCAGAAGATCCTTCTCATCCTCTTTGTCTACTTAACAACAGACAGAGAGTGAAGATCCAGGACATGCCAGGTAATAGGATAACACCGCCCATCCTCAGCCTGCAGCATGAGTCATGTTTAAAAAAGGACACTGTTTTTAAACTATGTGGAATATTCTGGTATAACCTTGCGATTGGAATGCATTGAGTGTTGAAGTATGTATGGACAACTGAACTCTGCAACCTTTGAGAGGTTTTAGTGGTTTTCATACAAATAACATAGATTTGACCATCTATATTTGACAGAGGCTTTCACATACCCATAATTGGCAATATTTGGAGAGGGAGTAAAGAGGTTTTTGCTTTAGTTTTTCCACAAAAGGAAAGCCTCAGTGTTGGGAACTATTTAATATAACAGCAACTGGTTTCAAAGCCACTGGCAATTGGAAATTTCATAGGCTTCCCATGCTGGCATTGTGTTCATGTTCCAAGACCTCAAATTGCAATATCAATTAACTATATGTTGCACTTTTCTTTTAAAAGTGCATGACAGACCTCTTTAAACCAATGAAAATTATAATAGCAGTACTTAATTGTCTTAAACTACACGCAGTCCCACAAATGTAATTCCTTAAATGTTTTCTAAATGGTGGACTTTAAGTTCTCCGCCAATAGTTGATGCAATAATGAAGCATGACACAGAGCAGAAGCCAAAGGTTTGATTTAGTGAACTGGTTTGTCGCACTCACCCATTAACTAGGACAGAAAATATGCTGAACAAATGAACTGGTGAATAGGTTTACTAATAATTTCTGCTGAAGGTAAGATGTCTTACATCAAACCTTCTCTAACGTTATACATAAAATACTTCTATTTTCACACCCCTACAGTTGACCACTTTAACTTAACTGCACTGTTTAGCTTACAAGCTTTCATAACTTCCTATGTTTTTATCCAGTTTTTTTCTGTTTCTATTATTATGATGTTGTTTAGATGTTTTCATTTGAGTATTTATTTTTATGCTAGTGCACATTGAATTGCTTCTAAGTATGAATTGTGCTATATCAATAAACTTGCTTGCTTGTTTGCTTACAGCATGCACACAGACGGTTGAATCTTATTCAACAAAAAGACAAACAAAAAATAAGGTCAACAATATAGAAACACAAGTAGACTAAAGGTTGTACTGTCAAAACCAATGTGACCTAGTTACATCCACGTACACGGAAATTAGATGTTTTCACATGAATGCCTAAATGGATCATTAGTCAGAAAAGGACATATACAGGTGTTTCCTTAACAGCCTGAGCCAAACCAATTATCTTTCATTTCAGATCCAGCTCCTCAGGAGGATGTGGTGAAAAAAGGCTCAGGAAATGAATAATTCAGTATGATAGCTTGCTCATCAATCTCAGGTTATATTTCTTCCTTTTTAAGATCCCATTGACATCATACACCATCTATGAAACCTATGGTAAGTCCATCAAAAAAATGCCAGGGCTTCACAGGTTTATAATGTGTAGAACTGTCTTATAAAGTTGGAAGGCAGTCCCCTTAAACCTTTAGAAACCACATATTTAGAGAGGGGGGCTAATCAACTTCTTTTCTCCTATTACTATATATAACAGTTCATTTTGGTATGCTTAATGTTTTGGCATTGTCTCGGATTGATTTATTCAGATTTTTCAGCCTCATTTACTTTGACGTACATGTTGTCAGACACCAGAAACCAACAGCAAGTGCAAAGTCTAGAATCAAAAGTATATATTCATAGTTCTAATAATGTTTGAATGATGGAAACACACCTTCCAAATCATATACACACACAAAGCCAATTCCCCAAATACCTTTGAACCCCTAACGCCGGAGGACTATGTACTTTCTAAATTCTAGTCCACAGTGTTAGAACTGAGCCACAAAGACATATGTTGCCAATGTCCAAATATTTTTGGAGTTCACGGTGTATCAAGTATTATGGTAGTATTTTTTTGTTTCCATTTTGAGGGTTAGATTCCTTCTCTGGGATTGTGGTGGGAGTGAGAGCGGTTTATGGTTTTCCCAGGATTAAAGAGTTCCTGGTCATTCCTTCACTGAGGAAAAGAACATAATGATAAGAACATTGGAATTCTCATAATAGCTACTTCCAGAGAAGCAGCTGCTATATCATATGGTTTTGTAATGATACATGCTTTTTTCAGAGGTTTAAAAACCTGCATGGTGCAGGAAGATGATAAAATAGCCCAGTATACAGTGAATATATTACTACCAACAAAATATTGATTCAGCATTTACAGGAGGAAGATGATGCACAATAAACGTAATTCATGTCTTCCATCAAATAGTACATCTGTGACAAACAGTGTTGCACACATTTAAAGTAACTGTAAATTGTTTTAAAAGGTTTATGAAAAGAATTACAATGACAAAAATAACAATGAAATTGTCACAAATATTTTAAAATGCGAAGATGAAAAAGAAATGCATGCATTGTGCTCGATCATATTTGTTTGCTCGTGAGTATGTTTAACTCCATGTATTCTGACAGGAATGTCCTGTAGCAAGCAGCGCTCAAACAAGCAGGTTGCTAGGATAAATGCGCTAACTGACAAAGAAAACCGATATTCTGTGCTGGAAGAATTGTGCATGCGTATACAGTTCCTATAATATACTATTACAAGTAGACCACTTATTGGTCAGCCTGTCTTTCTAAATATGATTACATCTTCTTCTATGGGGGAAAGCAGATTTTTGGAAACATTCTTTTTGAGATCATTTTCAGGTGTTTTTTGATGTACTTTTCAGCAATATATTTGTTGTCCACAAATAGGATTATATGATATATATTATGTCAATGTCATATTTCATTACAATATTTGCCAGACAACTTTTATAGCTATCACATACTGTATGTACAGCTAATTGTCAATCAGCATAATGTAACTGATTTACTTCAAAGTAAAAGTAATTTTTCCTGTTGTGTTTCTGTTTTTTGTCCCACTACTGTAGATGTTCCTTAAAAACCAACTGTAGCTACTACTGAGCGAGAATCTTAGTTCCCTCTAAATTATTAGCAGAAGGTAGCTAGGTCAAATTTTGTATTTTAGAGATAATTTCCAATCTCTGAAAATGTATGATATTTTTTTGCACTTACTGAGTCTGGCTTTACCAAAAAGGTATTTCAACTACAATCCTTGTCCAAATACCACTGACCATAAAAACAAACACAATGAACAAGTAATTTTTGGTGGGGCTTTCGGGCAACATGTTATCATCCCAATCACACACACACACACACATACCACATAATAGGTTTGAACTTATATTAGAAGCATTGTAGTAAATGGAGCAGAAATGCCTTGAATTTCTGCTGCTAAACTATAAAGCTGAGACTTTTGAAGCAGATGGAAAATGTGAGCAACTAATATAAGGGCAAACATAGGAAAAGGTGGAAGCAATGTTTGAACATTTCTAATTGAACTAGACAGTGGTTGACTAAGGACACAAAGATTCCATTTTCTATACATATTTCACAGCTGACATGCCAAAGGTTCAAAGCATGAATAAATACATAAATAATAATTTAAAGGTGCGAAAACTATTTTTTTTGCCAAGTTTCATGGGCTCCTCATAACTAAAAGCATTCATCTCAGAAGGGAGTCTTCTCCTACATAGTCCTTGTAAACCCTAACTCAACAAGTCTTGATTTACCCAATTCCAGCCAAGAAGTGTATTGTGCCCTGCACAAATCAAAAGGTTGCCTCGAGTTGAATGTTTCTGCCTACAACGTATAAAAACTTTACTTTGTAAAGCCCAAACAACAAAGTTGCACAAAAACCTCAGCTAACCATTATCTAAAAATGCTAATGGTATCTTAAGCTTTGTCTACACCTTGAACAAGAAGTATGTATTTCATGTCATCCAGATGTTTATTAGATTCCAATCACGGTTTTCTCACCTGCCTGTTGTACCGTGGGGAGAACAAGGATTTGATACACTGCTGAAGCCCACCTGTTCTCCACTCATTACCTGTATTTACTGCAAATGTTTGAACTCGTTACCTGTATAAAAGTCACCTGTCCACACACTCAATCAAACAGACTCCAACCTCTCCACAATGGCCAAGACCAGAGAGCTGTGTAAGAACATCAGGGATAAATTTGTAGACCTGAACAAGGCTGGGATGGGCTACAGGACAAATGGCAAGCAGCTTGGTGAGAAGGCAACATCTGTTGGAGTAATTATTAGAAAATGGAAGAAGTTCAAGATGACGGTCAATCTCCCTCGGTATGGGGCTCCATGTAGTATCTCACCTCGTAGGGCATCAATGATCATGAGGAAGGTGAGGGATCAGCCCAGAACCACACTGCAGGACCTGGTCAATGACCTGAAGAGAGCTGGGACCACAGTCTCAGAGAAAACCATTAGTAACACACTATGCCGTCATGGATTAAAATCCTGCTGCGCATGCAAGGTCCCCCTGCTCAAGCCAGCGCATGTCCAGGCCTGTCTGAAGTTTGCCAATGACCATCTGGATGATCCAAAGGAGGATTGGGAGAAGCTCATGTGGTCTGATGAGACAAAAATGTAGCTTTTTGGTCTAAACTCCACTCGCCGTGTTTGGAGGAAGAAGGATGAGTACAACCCCGAGAACACCATCCCAACCGTGAAGCATGGAGGTGGAAACATCATTCTTTGGGGATGCTTTCCTGCAAAGGGGACAGGAGGACTGTCCGTCTGTCAAAGTTGAAGTGTACCTATGAAAAAAATTACAGACCTCTACATGCTTTGTAAGTAGAAAAATCTGCAAAAATCAGCAGTGTATCAAATTCTTGTTCTCCCCACTGTATGTCCACCGTGTCCGCATCGTGAACACAAATGCATAACATTTAAAAAGCATTTAAATGACAATAAGGTATTTGGACAGCCCACAGCGCAAACATTTGTTTATTAAGTCTGATGCATTTTTACATTTTATTTGCCCTTTTCAACTTATTATCTGAGTGCAGTGACATACAACAACATCCACTTATTCACAATTAATATTTCAGAATGGCCATTGACTTCTCTTGCTTCTTCACTGTCTGTCTCCACTGCCTCTACTTTGTCAAATACAAGGTATTCTGATTCAACCTCATCTGTTATAATAGCCTGAGTTCTATGGCTTTGACAGGTCAGTAAATTAAGTGACTGATACAAAACCAGATTGATATCTGTTTAAGTGACATGCATTAATCACTCTAGACATGTTGTGATATATCCAAGGCTAAATCCTTCACTTTGATGTTCACTTTGATGTGCAGCAAACTTTTGATTTGTGGCACCTGGTGTGTTGAGGTGTGCTGTAGTTACACATAGAAAAAGTCACGTTCACTGTAATGATATTTCATTACAAAGCTGACATGATTCATAATTCTAGATGTTGGAGAGATGTGTTTGTTTAACATAGCTTATTTCATAGGATATCTTTGTGTTCCAAAATCTTGTATCCTCCTGAATGCACCCCAGTTCTGCATATCTGACTGAATGGTCTGTGAACTACACTGCACCACTGCAGGTCCACTCTCAGTAAAACCTGAAGCCTTTTACATACAATAGACTGCTGAAAGCCACACAATCTGAGGAGCGGGACAGAAGTGATTCCGAATCATGTTCTAGATGTTACATTAGCACTGCTGGTCTGGGGTATTCCACTTTGGTTTGTTGGTAAATGCTGAGGCTCTCAAGATGAAGATTGAGGTTCACCTGTAGTGCAGGTCTCCATGCTAGGAGTGGCTGTTGTGAAAGAAATGTATTTAAATGTGTCAGTAAATGCACAGGACATTAGCCATTCATGAAAACCTGCCCCATCCATTTCATAATAAGACAATTTCAGAAGATATTTTAATTCAAATTCTGACTGCATGGCTAACACATACTGGTCAAAATATTTTTCTTAAACCATGTTTGAAGATTTGATTCTTAACTATCCAGTGATATTTGTAGCATGGGTTTGATTTTACCAATTGTAAATGAATGATCAATTCATCAAAGAGAGACAGACTTGCACCTATATAAAAGCATTGAAACAGTCAGCTCCATGAATGTGTTTTATTTGGAAATGCTCCCTCCCCCCACAGAACAAAATATAGGAACATGTGCCCAATATGACATGCACTGTATATATAAATAAGGAAAAACGACATACATGTAAAACATATTACTTCTAGAAATGGATCTTTGAATACAAAAAGTTTTAGGCTGAAGTCTTGTCTTCCAAAAAGGGTATTTCAGAAGGAAATTGTTTTAAGTGTGCTATACTGTATTGTATTGTACTTTACTGTACTAACACATGCTGTACTGAATTGTATTGTACCCTACTGTACTAACCTATGCTGTACTGAATTGTATTGTACTTTACTGTACTAACCTATGCTGTACTTTAGTGTGCTGTTAAATGTTTGTGAAACATAACTAACACAGATGAATGTAAAAGCAACATGCAAAATGTATTTACTGAGTTAAAGTTCATATATGGAAATCAGTCTGAAAACTTTTCACTTGGCCTAATTCTATGAATTGAATTAGTTTGAAATTCTGTCACCAGTTTTACTATTCTTGTATGTTACAGCATGAAACAGGTACAGTAGGAGCAACGTTTTTAAATTGACAAAATTATAACTTGAATAAGAATCTATTTGATTTTAAATCTGGGCCAGAATCCAGGTTAACTTTGCGGAAGGCGTCTTTTCAACATACAGAAAATACATCCTTTGTCCTTCAGATCCAACATGGTCAGTTAAACCTAAATTTTTCTCACTGGGATTGGAGTGCAGTTGGTGCTTATATACCTACTAGCTTCAGGGGACATTCAGTGATGACAGCCACCTGGGCTTCAAGGTTGCAGGGTTTGATATGATCACAGTATCTGTCCGCCTGTCTATATGTATGTTTAAATTAGGCCCAACACTTGGAGGCAGCACAGCTCCTTCTACAGCCAGTTAGGCAGAGCGCTGTGGTTTTCTTGTGAACTCTGCCTTGCCGATGCCAAAACATTGTGGCGTACGGCCAGGGGATCCCATGGATGGCTCCTGCTGACTCACTGGAGGACATTTCACACACACTGTGGCTCTCTATTTATCCCTCTTTGTGTTCCTGATAACAGCTGAAATCAACACATGTTAATAATAGCTAAAGACTGCCATCTTAAATTTCATGACATCATGAATAGTGCTGTAACCCCAAGCCGGTATCTCTGATCACATCCAAGCACTGACAGCGTTTACTCGCTCCTAATATTTTACAGCTAGGCAAATGGTCTATAACCATTGACTTTGGTTAACTGCAAAGCATTAGGTTGTAATGGATGTCAGTTGCTGCCAGGGTCTGCAGAGTTGCAAGCAAAATAAACCTTTCATAAATGCCAACCTATCGTTGTTGTTATCTAGCTAGCTGGGATCCTAGCTAGCGTCTGAAGTTGGCATATACTATGACTTTGTGAACAGGCTTTTTAATGAACTTTCTGTTGGCTAATTTATCAGAGCACTGTAAAACTTCACTCAATTTCCATTATTAAATGTTTACATCTTGCATTAAACGGTGGTCCAGGTCAATTTCATTCGGCTGCTCTTTCTCAGATTACAGCCGTGAAACTGTGTGCAAGTCAGCGCTTGCATTTGCATCACTTCCTAGAATGAACACATGTTTATGCCACTGCCAAGCAGCCCAAATCGCGCCACCAGTGAAAAAAGCCTGGCATCATTGCTGCATTTAACCTCCAGTCCTGAATTAGCTCCCTGTGAAAGATTACAGCCTGAGACATTATTCACTTTTAATCCGATAGAATCACTGTTTTTAGTATGAACACGCCTGCCAAAAAACCTGTCATTACACAGAATTGGTCAGTAATGTGGTAATCGACCATGAATCATCTAACCTGATTGTATGATTAATGTACTTATAACAGTCCCATTGCAATTATGTATAATATCTGTATCAAGCATTATTCTAGGACTGTGATGTCACTCTGACACCACCCTTGGTGAGGAACAAAACAAATAAATGTTCCAGCTTTGAGAGAACATGAAAAAAAAGGCAGCGATAAAACTTCAAGGAGACTTTTTTATTTCTGTCATACAAAATCTTAATTCTGCAAATTATGTTATAAACAGTATTGGGGGATGATGTTATTTAAAATGCACAGCTTCCCTAAAAGTTTGTTATTGTTTGTGTATTCACACTTCTGTAGATTCTCAGTAGATGTTATGTAGATTGCCAAGCTTTTTAGTTAGCTTGATATTTTTTGTCATATATACCTTGTTGACATTCTCCTGATATTTTCCTTTTATATGCCACAGGGCAAGACGTATTCATTTCTCATTTCAACTTTTGGATATTACCAAGCTGTGCCTTTTAAATAAACAGAACACATTAAATATAGAGAACATACAATCTTTCACTTGTACATGTGTTCATAAACCTGTATGAGAAAAGGTATTGTTCCAGGGAATCTGAGTCAGACAGAAATAATAACTAGAATTTGGAAAGTAAAATAATAATATATAGTAATATGAAGCACAGTATATAATATTTTTTTATCTCACCTTTGGTACGTGCATTGGCTGAAGTAATGGCCCTAAAGCAATATATCTAGTTGGATCTTGCTAAATACATGCCATATCAAAATTAATCACCTACATAAAAAGTCAGTTTTAAGTCAGATTTTTTTTATTTTGCTTAATTTCGAATTTCACATTTTGTAAAGGAAACAGTCACGAAGTCATGAGGATTAATCGTGACCCAACTCAGAATTACATGAGAGGTTTTAAATGATTCTGTATTTCCCCCATTGTTGAGCCGATCTGGAGGAGTGAGCGATAATTAGCTGGTTGTAAATGATCTAAGTGAAAACAGAAGGGGAAATACTGTAGTGATCCATAGCTATTCCTCCTGTACTAATCTAAGCCATTGTGGAAAGGGAAGTCAGTGGGGGAAGGGAACAGGGGGATGGATGAATCTGAAGAAACCATCTGAGAAATGTCAAGACCCTGAGTCAGTTCTACCAGTGGAATCCTATGAGGATGGTGCTCTAATGGGAACCACATGGGGTGGGGCTATTTTAAAGATCCGTAGGTTAACAGAAAAGGCTTGAGTGATACGATGATCAATAAGTTCTTGGCATCCAACGTTTTTGTACAGCTCTCCCAACCAGTTTGCGTTTGGATGGGAGGTTGGAAGTTCTGCTCTAACTCACTGGCTGTCACCAGTGGCTCAGATCTGACTCATTTTGGCCTGTATACAGCCGAGGGGCACCCGTGTTCATTGTTCTGCATTTGCTGTGTAGCACCAAACTGTTGGCTGCACCTGAGCTCGCCCATCAAACTTCATTATGAAACAAGAAACGTCTTACATACTGATCCCATTATGGACCTCTTCTACTGCTGTAAGTTCACATGACAGAGATGATTCCCTTGCAAAAATGATACTGCATGAGGCAGCTTTGTTTGCAGGTTAAAAGTCGCATGAAATCAACAAAGTCGGTTGGACTTCTCTAGGTCCCTGATAGTTTGTTGTGCCTTTGGCTCCTCCAGCCTGTGTGAACAGTTCAGTAGAAGGCGTTTGTTAAAGATCACATCACCGGCTCTAAAAAAGAAGCCAATAAAACCACAGAATAAACTGTGCTGAGGAAGTGGTTCAGCCCTATGAAAAATCTCAGGTCCTGTGAAGGGAGGACATGTTCACTACCTAAGTATTTACTCCATGACAATGACATGTCTAAACAAACTGACAGTACCATAGCAAACCGAGGCCCTAACTGTCGGTTGAGATATAAATCAGAAACACATTTCTCATTTGAATCAGAAACCATTTCTCATTTTAATCAGTGCTGGATGCTACTAAAATGGATGCGGCAGACATGAAACCGAGCCTTCCCAGAGGACAATATAAATGTCCTCCCAACTAAGAGAAAACTACTTCCTCCACTGGGATTCACAGGTGTCTCATAAAGTTCTCACCTATCAGTTAACACTAAAAACCTATTTCTGCCAAGAAGTACGTGGAAAATGTACACAGTATTTCTTCATATGGATGCATTCCAGAGACTCTTTTTTATGAGGAGAAAAGCAGTTTCCCTCATTATTGTGTGTGGTTTTGGGTATGCTTTGCTGCATAAGAACCTGGAAGACTTTCTTTCATTGAAGGAACCGTAAATTCTGCTCAACATCAGAAAATTCCAGAAAACGATGCCCATGGGCATACTATGAAGCTGACTTGGGTCACTCAGAACCGACAATAATCCAAAACACACAAGAAAGTTGAAAAACAATACACTTACGTTTTGAATTCCCTGGTGAATTACAAATGTCACATTCTTGATTTAATTCCATATGAAATAGTGGGACAGAATTCTTCCGTAGAGATGTGAGAGATAGATCAAGAACTGTAATAAGTATTTGTTTTCAGTCACTGCTCACAACCAGTTACTAAATGTAAAGGGAAAATAACATTGGGTTGCTTTCATTTGTTCATTAAATGAATGAGTAAACAAATCTTGTTGGGTTTATTTTCAGGTATGTTTCCTTTTATATTATTACATTTTGTACAATGTAAAATGAATAAATGAAATGCATTATGGATGTTAGCCTCTAGATGCTCCCATTTGTTTTATGCTTTTCTACTTTCCATGTACTGTAATGGTTGAAACAATAGCTATAATTACACACTGGCTCATGTGAACAGCATA
The DNA here is from genome assembly GCA_016801105.1 of Esox niger. Classification (NCBI taxonomy): domain Eukaryota; kingdom Metazoa; phylum Chordata; class Actinopteri; order Esociformes; family Esocidae; genus Esox; species Esox niger. The sequence continues at coordinate 20,937 of JACXGJ010010613.1, forward strand.
TTAGCTCTACGAATATCTGACCACTCTGAGAGACAGATTTGGAAAGCTTGTGTTTTTTTGTCTGTCAGTGAAAGGATGAACTACTTTGTTAAAACAGCATTTGCTGAAATATGAATGTGTGTGTGTGTGTGTGTGTGAGTCTACCCAAAGCATAATCTAAACACAATGACAGGCAATTACTCAGAGCAATAGAGGCCAATTATCCTGATGAAGAAGATTCTTTTGCATCCCAGAAGCCCCCCCAAAAGTCACATGATTAAGCGGAGCTGAATGGGTACCTTTTCTGTGCATCAGACAAAATTTGATTGCTTTACTCTTTTACACAAACTAAGAAACTGTCCCTGAACCTGAAAACTGGTCTGTCTGCCTCTGCTGCTCATACTAAAGCACTCGTTTTAGATGCTGTGCCCATTTTCAATATGAAGCCCGTCTGAATAGACTTGATTCACCAGATCCCACACTGTAATGGTAATGAAACCCTAAAATCGAATGCACCTTAGCTATTACCTTGTGTTTGGTAGGTGTTTGAATAAAACCCCAGCTTAAGTATTATGACATACAGAAAGTGCA
>JACXGJ010010614.1:0-21506 GCA_016801105.1 Esox niger
GTAGGCCTCATGTTGGAGGGCTTGGAGGGTAGTAGGCCTCATGTTGGAGGGCTTGGGGAAATAGTAAGCCTCAAATATTGGAGGGCTTGTGGGAATAGTAGGCCTCAAATGTCCTACATGGTACAGCAGGTTTCCACTACTACAAAACTTCATTAAAATAAAGTTATTTAGTTCACATGGTGCCATGAGCTAGCCAGGGATTTCTGTACATTAGGGAAATATTCAATATCTTTGTTTGTTTTTTTGTTTTACTTTTTAGTATGGTTTCATTCAATGAATGTGGACCGTGTCCTGTTTATTATTGGTTCTGTTTGCCTAGGCTCTTAACGACATAGTGAACAATTCTACCAAGCTTGCTTATTGTGAGTTGTTTTGATTTCAACTGCAAAGCTACACCACTATATTTATTTGGCTGTTTAACCTAAGGTGTCCTTCTCCATGAGGAACACCGCAATGGTTGGTGACATGGAACACTGCAATAGTAGGTATTAAATATTAATTCAGTCGGAGAATTCCTGCAAGTCTGTCACTACTGAGTGGGAACAAATCAATGAACTTTATCTTGTACAGGAAAGTCACCAGATAATACAAAGGGTATAAAGTGAGAAGACTTAAATGGGAGAGTGACCTGTGTTGCCTACCAGACCCTGAAGGCCCTGTTCATCTCCCCCTTTGGACAAAACCATCCCTCCTCTAAACCATGTGGATCCTTCTGGACTGTTCCTCTTTTGGAGGCATAAAACAACTCTTCACTTTCCACACACAGCTGAACATTTCTTAGTACAGTAGTCCAGAGACACTCAATGTCTTGTAGTTTGCTAAATGTTTATATGTATATTTAATTTCTTAAATGCAAGCACTTTAAGATTTGTTTTTGTAAGGAGAAGTGCTATGGAAGCTGCATCAATTATTTCCATTATTATTATTATTACTATTATATCCTCTCAAAGTGGATGACACATTACTGTTCTGACTGGAATGCAACTGTACTTTATAATTACAGCAGTCAATCAAAACAGGGGTGTTTCCTGACAGAAATATGACCTAGGCGTTTGCCAAGACCCAACTTAGTTCAGGAATGCTCTTTAAATTAAAAAACAACAAATATCATTTTTGTCATGCCAAGAAACCCACTGAAACCTGTAACCATCCCACCAATAATGGCGGAGAGGCGGGACCAAACTGATACTAATTGAAAAATGATTAGTGGCTGTTGAGACATACGCATAGCCTTAGACGCTGCATACATTTTTGGAGAGCATTTCAGCCAATTGTATCCCTACAAAATATAATGACTCTACAGTAGTATTCGGATGATGTAAATGAATACACAACAACATTTACAGTAGGAATCATCCTCAACCCTATACGGACTGAGTCAACAGCAGTCCAATTCTAAGCCAGCTGATTGTGTTCCCACAAGCTCTCTTTCTCTCTCTGCTGGAGGCTACCTATTCTGCATCCCTCCAGACCAGCCCATTGGCCGATGCAAGAAGGAGGAAAAGGAGGAGCGGACGACAAACATAAAGAGGAGAATGGTGGCGTGACGAAACAACTGTGCTAGTAGAAGCGAAGAGGGTGACACAGGGTTAAAAAGGTAGGGTTCACAGGGTTAAAAATTGACACAGGATGGGTAAGTCCCAAATGGGACATGATGTCAGCGGCAGGCGTTCCACGGTTGATAATAACCTGGGGTCTCCTGCCCGATAAGATTCATGAGCAGGTTCCTCAGCAGATCCTCAGCCTGGCCGCTCACAATGCACCCTCAGTTCCAGCTATCTGGCCATCTTCGCCACAGTGGGTCACATGTGGGCCGGCCGGACGCATGAAATCAAGCCCGTCGGTGTAGAACTACCACTTCTCATCTCTCAGAATGCAACCGAGCGCGTCACGGTGCAAAAGCGCTTTTTTCGACAACCCCTGAAAGTACCACAAAAACGGCTTGGTGAATATGCAATTTGTTGGCTGACAGACTAATGGAGACAGCTTATCAAAGGCGTCGCGTCAAGTGGCTGTCAAGGAGCGCCACACCGACCTGAAGCTCTCTGTCGAACCGGTCGGTGGCGAAACCATTGCATCACCGTGGGTTGTTGTGCCACGTTGTCATGGCGACCGTCCCCAGGTATTGCTCACAAGTCGGGCAGACAACCAGAAGGCACTGTAGCAAGGAGCCTCTCTCTTATCCACCCCTCAGCCGGTGTGTGTCAATAATCAGGAATGCACCGCTAACTAAAGCATTGTTCCGGGACCAAGGAAAAAAAACTGAAATCTCCACCACAGTTCAAACATTGACATTGCCCCAGGGCTCTGAAGTGAGTATATGAGTGTCTCAGTGTTCAACAGAAATTAACAGGAGCCTAAAAAGCAACGACAACTAGACCAATGCTTTCATAGCACTTCAGAGTTATTAAGACGGCAATCTGAATTCTGAAGGTTCATACCGAGAGACACCCGCATCGGCCTTGGCAGGAGATGGAGCACGAGAGGGGGAGTGGGGTGAACGTCGTACAGTAGCACAGGCAAAGACAATGTCGTCCAGAGTCAGACGCTTTCTCAACAGTGGGATGGCTTTCAACCCTCCCTGGAATCTCTAAGCTGCAAAACAGCATGGGAGTGACACAACTGTCGTCTTCTTTGAACACAACGTGACCCCAGACACCAATCACATTCTATTTTGAAAAATACTGTCACGGGTACATGAAAATACCCAGCAATCCTCCGTGACAAAAGCTACTGAGCTGTAGTACAGAAAGACATGGCCCGGTGTCTGGTTCAAACCGCCTGTGCCTAACCCTAACCGCCTCTTCAGAACACCACTCCAAGGCCTTTCACACATGACTTAAGAGGCACACACAACTTGCTGCAGACACCTTTGAAGCTAATTGGAGTCTGTAGACTCGGCTAATCTGCAAATTGGTCTGGTGGACAGTGAAGGCGGAAGCATAGCGACGCGATGGATGACGCTTACAGAGACAAACGCGCAGACACACAGACACCGAGATGTTCATAATCGGGTTTGATATGTCGCTCAACTGCGGAGCATCTGAGAGCCAAGACAATGGCCTGCCTGTGTTCTCTGTGGTTCGGAGCACCTCAGGGTACAGAGGAAGGAGGAAACAGGACGGGTGGATGCGGCCGGCGTGGTGAGCCCTCTGCGGAACGCCCCACCACTGGAAAATGGTTCTTCTCAGACCTTTATTGTGTCGAGGAGAGCAGCACTCACCACACGCGCAGTTCTTCTTCCCCATGATTGAAGCATTTAAGCCTCCTGGAAAGCCACAACAATATTATCCATTGTTGTAGCGTGACCATTATTTGTGTGTGTGTGTGTGTGTGTGTGTGTCACTGTGTCTGTCTTTACAAATCATTGCTTTTCACATTGCAAAGTGTGATTTTCATCAGACAGAGGATTACATTGTGTAATTAGATCAGCATTACATCCACAGTGTACAGGAAGTACCAATTAACATGAACAGAGAAAGGTGTCAAACGTGAATAGAAAACGGATGTTGATGTACAACTTTGTAAAACCAGTAATTATCAAGTATGGGTTAGGTTTGACCCTCTTAAGACAAGGTCATTGTAACACCTGAACTTGACTGGGCTGAAAGATTCTGATGGTAAGAAAGGTCAAAGATGGAGATTAAGTTTAGCGAGCAAGCTCTTGGGTCATGTTCAATAGGCACTAATTGAAATGCAAAAACATGACTTGGAGGATTTGATCAAACAAGACATTTAATTTTCCCTTTCTGTTACAAATATTCTCATTAAGATATAAACCAACGTGGGACAGACAAAACTAAATTTACCAAAATGGAAACGGAAATGGAAACGTCTAACCATTTCGAAATAAAAACGTGTGAAACGAGAGAAATCATTTCAGACAGAAAGCGCCATGAATTAGTTAAACCAATTCATAGAGAAACACACACAGCGGTGTGCTTACAAATACTTGGCATTGGGTACTGCTCCTCCGGAGTAAGTCTGCCATCACACGGTCACGTACACGATACTACCAACATTACTGTAGTATTATTAAAAACAATCCCCATAGGCAATGAGCAAGGTACGCGGTACTGTTGCCCCACCAAGGAAACGCAGAACCAAACAGCTGGAGGCAGGGGTGGTGGGTGGATTTCCAGTAACACCGGGGTTGTAGTGGAAGGGTAAACACACGCTGTTTACGCACCTTCAAATGGGTGAAAGTGTTTACTCACATTCTCATTGAACACTTCCCCAAAACGGCCGTCGACGCCCTTCCTTTAGATTACCGTAGCAGCCACACACGGCCGTGTAAATACCACAAAATCTACCTGATAAAAATCTGTAACTGTATTCCCAAGGATGCTGTCACCAGAAAAAAAGTGTATGTGATGTTTTTATTTTTGTTTTTATAATTTATTTTCAAAATGCTAGCACCAAATCTGTGTTTGTGTGGAAAACGTTGCGGTATTGCAGTGTAGTCGGCTAACTAGTTGGATGTTTCTCGTGTTTCTTCTGATTTCACTAATAAGTGGCTATAACGGCTATAGCTAGACAACTGAATGTCTGGTTCAGTTTGTCTGTCAGACTAAATGAAAGCTGTTTGGCCCTAGATGCGTTTCGCTTTTGAAGTTAATTGATGTCATTTTCACTAGCTAGTCAAGAGTGTCTGTAAAGTCGTGCTTTGCTGACGTCCTTGTCACTTCATCAGGACTACTTCCTGAATCTGACGAAAGATGGGCCACAACGTTTCACCTATAATCTATGAAAAGTAATGTGTGTTGAGATTTGTGTGCCTTATGATTACGTTGTTAGGATCCCATTAGATGTGCAGACCGTAAATGATTGCTGTCTCACAATCGTCACAACGAGGCAGCGTTTCGTTTTTATGGGAACAACGATGTTGGTAATTAATTACCTGCGCTAGGGCTTCCATTTTAGTAGACCTGCATCAAGGGCAGTTGATACTGTTTAATAATGTAATACATTCTTGATTATATTAATGAATGAATGTCGTATAAAAAATATCCAGGGAAATTCATAGTTTACCCACATTTTTTGAACCACTACATTACTGAGTACAACCATTAACATAGCTGGCATAGAGTGACATACTTGACGATTAAGTAGAGAGAATGAAATCTGGTTTTGTGACAGTCGTGATCCGACTTCAGCTGCTGCTTTGCTGGTCAAATACCGCATGGGATTCCTGGCTGAACTGGATATGATAATGAAAAACATGAGAAAGGTAAAAAACAAAAACGTTTTATTTCAGTGTAGTGTTTTGTTAGTTACAGTGTTACATTTTTCACGTAGCAGAGAGATTGCCAGATGTGAACAAATGTAGATAATATATCCCTCAGAATAAATCAAAATCAATCAAAACGAAGGGTAATTCCCAATTCGCTCAGCCATGATTAAGTGAAGTTATTCAGAGAAACAAAATCATATTTTGGCCCCAAATAAGACCAAAGACATGAGTTGTTGCAGGGGCGTGGTCAGCCTTGCCAGTGTTTCTGAATTCCCAGAATAATCATTAACAGGTCCAATTCACAGGTCCAAATCTGAATCAGTAACACATTTGATAGGACGTTAAAGATTCCAGACCAGTTGCCTTGTTTTCCTGTTCAAAGAATGACACACCTTTTTTAAATGGTCTAACACAGTGAACAGGCCCCTAGTTGTCGTGGTTTAGAGTTTAATCCGCTCCGTGGGAGTTGAGGAGAGAAGAGTCTTGACCCCAGGACTACAGATCTCACCCCTCCTCTCTTGGCAAGTATACAGTCATCCTGCAGTCTCTCCTCTAATCGACTCTACTGTGTGGGAAGTGTGCTGTCAGATATATGGTGCGTTGTTGTTGTGTGTGTGTGTTTGTGTGTTAGCGCTTATGCGTGTGTTTGCATGCACCTTTGTGTGTTTGCACTGACAGGGGCCGGGCCAACGCACAGCCGCAGGCGAACACACACGCAGACACACTCATGTCCTCACCCGCCACAGCCTATCATTAGGCCCTGTCACGTTGCCACCTCCGCTGTGAGCCCCCACAAGCCTCGACAGCCACCGGCATACACACCTGGAGGGCTAAACACACCGATCCCAGCCCGCTCCTACACACACACACAAGACACACCAAAAAACACCAAAAAAATACACACAAACACAATCCTACTCACACAATCCTACTCACACACCCCTATTCATTTCCTGTAGCCTTCTCTCACTTGTCTCACTTTTCTCCCTCCTCAACCGCAAACAGCTTTAGTGCTATTTAATGTATTTCCTTTGTTGGTATTCACCATTCCAGGAGAGTGAAGCAGTAGACGGAGCGAGAGCTAACCCGGCTGCCGCGGGGCACACCAGCAGGACCGGGCAAGCCGCTCCGCCGTCCTACATGAAACCCCTCGGCAAAGTACAGAACAGCGAACCCAAATGATCACATGTTTATTGTAGCCCGGAACAGGCACATACAGCGTGATTCAGGTTTAAGTCTGCGTACCAGTTAAAGTCAACGCCAAATATGTGAATCCTGAGGAAAACTGTGCAGCCTTGACCGTTCACTGAACGCCATCGTGTTCCCCCTTCGGAACAGTAGAACTGGCGAATAAATTAATGTAAATTGCTCAGGTAGGATTAACAGTACAACAGGCTTACAGAATCTATTGCACACCTGATAAGTACATGCTGATTGCAGGAAGATGAGGTCTCACTGTGGGAAAAAAAGTATTTTAGAAGAACAGTAACAACGCATGGGAACGCCGAACAATTAAAATGGAGGAACAGCTCGAAACCGGTCATACTAGACCTGGAAATGCATGATTGATAAATGAACAATACCGGGGGGAAAAATGAGGAGTACATAGCATGCACAGAAGCAGGAGCTTTTATTATGAGTTGTGTTCATTACTGTTGGTTGCAGATCAAGGTTGGAGAAATCCCACAGTCCAGAGTGGTGTTCATCAATGCATGCTGTGGCCAACGTCGATATAACGGAGAACAAATATCAACACTTCAGGTAGTTCAGGGGAAACCTCCTCAATTCAGTGTGTTTTCTTTTGTTCACTGTAAAATGAAGCCCTGATCTGTGAATGATTAGACCAGTGTGGTAGATAGGCCTGTGCCAATGGGAATTGGGAAGTGAAAGCGGCCATGTTAACCAATGTAAGGAACCAACCACTCGAAACTACAATGCATTGAGGTAGATTGGATCCTGGTTCAGTCAAGAAAATAGACAACAATGTGGGACTGAGTGCTGAACAAGCACGGCCTGACATTATACACCTGAGCTGAAGCCTGCTACAAACACAAGCAACTACACACACGCATACATAAACAAATGTCCACCACGTGCACAAACACACACACACGTGCACTTTCCTGCTCTCTCAATCACGTAGACAAAACCTTTCGAAGCCCTTGTCAATTTGACAAATTGACACGCTCTTTAAGACAGCGATCAGGCTGGTGTTTTAGACCGCTCTTATGGGAAAAACATAAACTACCGATGGAAACAGCCGGAAGAGTTAACCGGGTGAAGAACTGAGAGAACCTGTTAACCTGTTAACCTATCGGCCAGCGGCTTTTGAGTAGTTGAAAAGTCCCACCAATGTTCAACTCTGTTTGCCCATCCTTTGTCGCGTTACTTGGCTCAGTGCTTGCTCAGCACAAGTCCCCATTCAACAATGGCTTACCGTGTACACACGCCTGCCTTAGAGAACACACAGAGCACAGAGCTGACCGGAGCCCAGGGAGGTGAGGCGGGAATCTGGATTAGCGCACACCAACAGGTTGGCGACACCAGCCAATCAGAAAATCACGTCCGACTAAATAGTGAAACAGTCATAAAGGAAACATCAAATGTTCAGCCATCTAGTTTCACGGGCGTGAGCAAAGGCCTGGGCAAACATACTGCATACCTGTTCAATAAAAAGACAGTGTGCCGACTTAAGTAGCACAACAAAGGTATTTGTAGTTACGTTATATGAGTCAATGCTTTGGTATCCAGATACACCGATAATGAATGGCACATATAGAGGCAGGGTTATTCAAAGCAGATGACCTGGGTGGCCTTTCTGGTTTGCTTGTTTGTTGTCTGACTTTCGTTGTGCCAGGCGGGGGGAGAACACACACGCAGATGCACACATACACACCTACACACACAGAGGCACAAACAAACAGGCGCATGCGCGCCAGGGCTGAACGTCGCAGCACAATGCCAGCGCGGGTTGTGTTTGGCGTCAGTCTGAGGCTGAGAAGACGAGGTAAGGTTATGAGGCTCCATATTAACTCACCCCCCACCACTCCTCACTTAGTCCGCTAATATAATGCTCTTTAACAAGCACACCGGGCTTTGATGTGATGCCTTAAAACATGGGCTCAATCTGACCCCGCCCCCCACCTACATACATGTTCTGTTCCCTGACTAAACCTCACTGTTGAAAGCCAACACACACACACACAATGTATATCACTCTTGCAGTCAGTCCATTTCTAATCGCTATATTTTTCTCCAGGATATCTTGGGTCAAGCACGCCATCTAATTTGGTACGTTCTTTGTATTTGACCAGGTAAGACAGTGCACGTATGAGTTTCAGCGTCATGGTGCAGGCCTGGTTCATATTTAGATGTTCAAGTACGACGGTGAGGGTGTGAGAACCTTACCGAAATACTGTACGGCGGATGAGGTTTGTTCTGAGGAACGATTCACAGGACCCACAGCGCTTTGTATTGCGTCGCCTCATTGCTGTTATAAAGTGGTTTCCAACCAAATTACAGGAGTAGAACGTCAGGTTTCGTCAAACCCATGGAATACGGTCTGATATGCATGCGCATCGAGAGCCACAGTGGAATTAGGAATTAACCGATCCCACGCACGTCTGTCGGCCGTGTGTGTCTTAAAAATGATCTCATCAGGAGTACGCGCGCAGAAGAGGAGTCTGGGTAACATCAGGCTCATGCGGAGCGGCACGGCTGGGCAGCCTCGACACCAGCTCGTCGCCTCATTTGCATACAACAATACACAGGCGCACGGCCCGTTCCCAAACCCACTAACAAACCATTTAGTGTATGTTAAACTCAATCTCAGTCAAAGGCCCCCCGTTTGTCTGACGGAACGAGAGTGAAAGGGGTGAGGTTTCCAAACACTGAAACACACATGTATGTAGACCTAACAAAACGTCAGCGTGAGTGAGAGAGAGAGAGAGACAGAGAGAGAGAGAACGAGCAAGAGAGAAAGGGATGAAGATATTAAGGGCAAGAGAAAAAGACCTGGACACATGGTGATGGGGGAAGAGAAAGTGAGGGAGGGTGGGAGAGAGAGAGAAGGAGATTGAGTGAGAGATGTTTAGAAACAGAGAGCGAGAAAGAGAACAGGAGACAAGGCACAAGGTGAATCCTGTAGCCTACAAAGAACCTATTGTTTGGAATCAATTAAGTATTTTTGTTCCCTTCTATGACTCAACAGATGGCCTGTATGAGATCCTATTATCTATAAGAACTACAGCATCCCCACTCCTCTTCTACTAGCTAATAAAAGCTGAGCGTGTGGTGTGAGAACTATCCAGAGCTGTCTGCTCACATGGCTGGAACAACTTACAGAGAGAAATTGTATGTGCGTTTCTGGGTCTCTCTCTCTGTGTGTGTGTGTGTGTGTGTGTGTGTGTGTGTGTGTGTGTGTGTGTGCGCGCGAGATGTGAACAAAGCACACAACACAGGTAAAGTTTGCCAGCTGTACTTTCCCCTCCACCCATTCACCACAACATATCTGGTCTTCTTGCGGTTCTGTCAGGATGAAAGACTCCTTGTCTAAGAGCCTAATCCCTGGACGATTAGTCAACGTGCCTCGATAAAAGCCAAGCGAACGCAACATGCCCCTTTCTCCTCTTTCCTCAGCCCCCTCCGGTACTGTTGGCCCGCAGGTGTCCGTGCAATACGCTGCAGCACAGGTCGACGGATGACTTTCCCATGAGGGTTGAAAGAAGAACAAAGCCAGACAACAAGCTGCAATGTTCTGTTCTGCGAGTGACAACAAGAATGTAGGCACCGCGCAATCACCGGGCCAACCAGAAACGCCTGGCAGCTGGCCGACCGTCCACACATCCACCTGGCTCGTGTTCACGGGTTACCATGTATGCTAACAACAAGGTCTGATTTACAGCTACATCCTGGGAACAATTAGGGTCATCTGCTTTGCACAGGGATACGACGGGGTTTCTCAACTTTACGGGTCTGGAATTAGAACAGGCAACCTTTCGTTTACCGGGCCACCTGGCTACACTTGGCCCACAACAGGTCACGACCCGACTCTTCCATCCACTCCGGCCAAACATGCTTGGAAGTAAAAGCTGACGCAATTGCTCGAATTCATTCACAGAAGCATCTCCAGTTCACTCCCCATACGCCAAGGGACAGCTTGTTTTGAGAAATAACAAATGAATACATTCCGAAGTTTCTAAGAATTCAAAACTGGGAGCTTGGAAATATCGGACGGAGGACGTCATTGACCGCATGACCACTGGGAACTCTGGAAAATAAATGGATGAGGTGTAAGCAAACATCACAAAAAGCTTATTTCCCAGTAGATGAAAAAGACAAGTAGGCCACCATTCCACTCTGGAGCATCAGAGGAAAAACTGGCACCAGGCTGCACATTCTATGGGGTGTTTTTATGGTGTTTTTATGTTTCTGTTTTTTCTGGGTTTTATGAGTTCTAATCAGAGGTGCTTATTAAGGGGGTGAGGTGTTTGGAGGGGGCTGACAACTGGGCCTGGGACGGCCAGCAAGCCGGAGGCCTGTGCTGTAGTATGGAGGAGAAATAGAGTGCATGGAGGCTGCCAACAGCTCCTGTTCCACAGCAGCTCTGGCTTCCATCCCTCCCTTCCTTCTTCCCGCTTTCTGGTCCTTCCTTTCCCCCCACGTCCTGCCGTGTGTGGGTGTTTCGTGAGGGTGTGTGTGGGACTGCGCATACGTCTTTAAGAGCAAATACATTTAAATGTCGAGTGTTGCGAGTTTAGCCAGAAAACATGACACCCTTGGTCCAATCTGGGCGTTTGGTGAACAAGGTTGGCACTACCTAGCCAGCAATAACAACACGCCAACCCAACTTGGGCCGGCCCCCAAAATGCCCACGCCACCAAACAATAGCCCAACACACTAGCCTGCGCATGTCCAACACCAGCTAGCCTGCACATGCCCAACACAGGCTAGCCTGCGCGACCCCAACACAGGCTAACTCACATCAGCCCAACACGAGACAGTCTACACAAAGCCCATCACAGGCTTGGCCAATATCAGGCAGTCATAATCAGCCCAACACAGCTTCACAAATGCCCAGACAAACCCGCCAACACCAAACCCAGTACAGGCTAGCCCCCACCAAACTTCCTGGTTAATAAAAAAAATGCTTGGATCCAGTTGTTTTGTGTAATGTCAACAAAATATACCAGCAGATATTACAGCTGGTACTGGAACACAATGGCCTCATGAGAACCAACAAGGAGCCAATGAGCAAAGGTGCATGGTCCAATGAAACTGCCTATGTAATACCCACATTGGGTCCAAAGTGTGCCAATTTGGATATTTTTGCCGGGTGGTATTTCAGTTGGCGGCCAACAACAAATAAACACAACTTTCTGTAGCTCAAAAAAGACCGACACAAATTCAAACCTCATGGAGCTTTCGAAGACTAATATGACTTTAAGTACTCTATTGTGATGGGGCTTGAGGAACATGAGGGGACTTTCGTGACATTTGGATGTATCTCTCCTCAGAAAGCTTTTGCAGTCTTATTTGTTGTCAGTCAAAAGACCAACTGAAGCTGGTTTCTTAACGGGGACATTTTGTTGTTGCAAGGGTATGGTAAAAGCAAATATTTAGAGAATTTAAGGTTTAAAATTTCCAAAATATATCCATTGATTCTAATACACATGTCAAATCTTCCTGTTCAATCAAAAGATAACAAAAACATGTACATAAAAAATATTTCAACATATAAAGGACATTGTCTCTTTATTGGCCAGTAAATGTTTCTCCTCCACATTCACTTTGACTTTGCCCAGAACTATGTGAAACAGGAAATAACCGTTCACCCCAAGAGATGGGCTACTGTACTTCCCCAATCAGACAAACCACGTGTTTAACCCCTTAGATGGAGGGATGGAGGGCAGCAGCGTCTTGGGAGACTGGAATTACCTTGCGGGTTTTTGGTGTACTTCCCGGGGGACTGCGGTGGACGAGTGGCAGTCTGTGGGGAGGGGCGCAAATCACAATGACGGCAGGAAGGCCTGACATTTTAGAAATCCATCCTGAAATTCATCCCAGGTTATCGCTGTGTGCGTGTGCGTGTGTGTGTGTGTGTGTGTGTCAAGTCCACAGCAGAGCAGACAAGCATGCAGGCAGGCGGTATGAATGTCGGCCGGGTGTGAACACACATGGTTTGGATTAGGTCCATGTAGCAAGCGGGAGAAGGAGGAGGTGGGAGGAAGAGCGGGCCCGGTAGCAGGAGTTCGCAGGAACCCTCCAATTCTCACTTCCTGCTTCTGGGCGAAAGGCGATCCATTCGATGTCGCGCACATGCGTGCACACACACACACACACACACACACGCGCACTCATGCTCACACACACCGCCCACTGCACGCTGTCCGCACGGCCAACACAGAGCGCACTGTTCCCTGGGCAGCCAATTGGGGATTCGGTGGGAATTATTGGACGCTCATGGGGCAACCAATCACATTAAATCAAGCTGTCACCGCCCTGAAACACAGGGTTTGTATGCCTAATGAGAGCGGGGAATACAGCTGAAGACATTCCCATTCAATCACGCTGTCAGTTCCTGCCGACCCGGCGGCATGTCCAGTGACAAGTATGTCAGTGGTGAAATCCCAAACAGCACCCTAGTTCCTACAAAGTGCCCCACTTTTGAGCACTGCCCTTCTGGATTCCCAATGAGCCCTGGTCAAAAGAAGGGCACTAAATAAGGAGTAGAGTTAGATTTGGCACACCTACCTGGTCAGTGCTTCTCATTCCTCACAGGATAATGTTTTTTCAAACAGAGGGAGGCTGATAATTAAGTCGTGGGGGTAAAAAGGGATACATTTACTTTTTTTCTCTCTCTTCCAGGAAGCTAATCTAGGGTGTTTAAAGTGATAGGCAAGCAGAGGTCCTTAAAGTGAGATGGAAGGGTGTGTTTTTCTTTGCGTTTTTTATGAGGAACTGAAGGAGTCAGTCAACAAGGCGTTGCACAATGTCTTGATGACTGGGCAGCAGACTAGTCCAACTGACAGGTAAGGAAGTGAGGTACTAAACTCTGATAACAACCGTGTGTGCGTGTGCGCGCGCGTGTGTGTATGTGTGTGAGGTGTATGTGTGTGTGTGTGTGTGTGTGCATACAGTACTTAAAGAAGCGATAGGCCCTAAAGCATAAGTGACGCACAGCAATAGGGAGCCGTAATTATTAGGGTATGAGTGAAGCTTTTCATCTAGGCACCATCGAAGACCGACTTGGGGACAAAATGCAAAAATAACGACTCTTAAGCAATAGACTATGGTATTGCATCATTGAATGCATAAAGAAACAAAGAAATGTGTCAACTAAGACACGTGTGTATAGAAGCGTCACAATAACAAGCTCTACCGCTGCTGACTGAAAAATTATTTTAGGAAAAATATGTTTTAATGCCGTAGTCGAGGAGGAGTAATGTCCTGGATACACTGCCCTGGACTCAGTGTCTGGCGAGTGGCGGTATCTTATAAATGTCATTTGTGAACCACCAAATGTACACCCCATATTGGTTTCCAAATTGAGAAAGAGGCCAATTTAGATTTTTTTCATATGTTAGAACTACGTGAATAAAATCTTAGCAGGGGGTAATTTCCCAAGAAAGACTCCTGCTAGGACTGGGAGAATTGTTTGCAATTTCCAGAATGTTTCGGAAATCTATTATTGGTCTAGAAGTGATGTCACCAAGCGGATGAAAAACCAAATCCTGACGAAACATGATGACGTGTCAGTTTTTTTGATATCCCATGAACAAAAGGGCATTGTCCTAATTCCTACAAAAGTCTTATTCCTTGTGCATATTCTTGAAAATACAGCACTGGTCATACAGCATATCAAATACAGGAACATTCCTTTTCTGACTGCGCTGGGCCTTAAATACTTTGAAAACCTGATACCTGACAGCCCAAATCAATGTGACACATGCTTATAGTATGGAGACCTTGAGTAGACCTGGGTGTCTCTCTCAGAGCAAGGAAGATAAATGATTCACATGCCAGTATCCAGGATAAACCTGACAAAAAAGAAAGGTGTCTTACCTCTTGAATTAATAAAAAATCCTGCACTGCAACCTCTAACCTTGTGTCGTAAGTAAATGGATTAGGATGTCAGTGGCTTGAATTGGAATGCCGGTTCTATTCATTCAATTTCTATGGTCTCAATAACTTTGTGTATGTCAACTGACATCTTTTCCTTGTATCCCCTCTGAAGGAGTCAACAGTCTCCCAGGAAGTCGTCTAAGTTGATAGATATCATGGGGGAAATGTGCCAAGTAATGCTGTAGGATGACTGACATTGAGACACAGCTGATGTCACAGACTCCACTCATGATGGTCTATAAACTCTATGTCAACCTGGCTTCACACTTAAGGGTCTAGAAAAAGACAGTCAGAAAAAGGCCACTTCTGCTGCTTCAACACCACTGCTCAGTGCTGGCCCAAGCCTTTTGAGGGCCATAAGCAACATTTGATTTGTGGTCTGGGGTCCCCTGGCAGTTGGGGGTCTTAAGCGGCTGTTTATATCGCTTAGGCCTAGGGCGAGCCCTGCCACAACTACTACTAATACTTCTGAATTGCATTACCACTGCTACTACTAATATTACTACTACTGTATTACAACATGACTGCTACTATTAATAAAAATACTAAGGCTAGTATTACTATTAAGGCAACTACTATTACTACTACTACTAATACTACTACTACTACTACCACTAAGGCTATAACAGCTACTAAATAACTGCTATATCTAGAGGTAGTAATACTACTAATACTACTACTACTGTTGATGATACTACTTCTATTCTTACTACAAATAGAACTCCAAATACTACTACTACTACTAGAGGCCTTCCAGAACCTGTCCAATATGCCCTGTCTCCTGTATAAACCCCTGCACACTGCATGGGGTAGACCCATAGGCCTCCCATTGCACTCTCCACCCCGGCCTTGTTTATTCTCCACTGTAACAGGGTCAGTGGCAGGGCCCGCTCACTGAATTCCTGCCCCGGCATCCACCAAGTTTTAACAGTGTTGTTCTAAGTGAGGAATGATTACATTATTAAAATAGACTGCAACATATGTCCTAGAGAGAGCCCAAACCACGGGATGACATACAGTAGGAACCAGCCAAGCAGGCTTTAACCCACTCACTCCCACCAGCCCAGATAAGAAAATATGGTTCTGAAGGAGTTTGGTAAATACAAGAATAAGGTTATTTTGAACATTCTCTAGACAAGAAGGTTCCAAAGGCTATGCTTGTGTGCTAAAAGGATCCATGCATCACTTTTAGTATAAAAGTGAACACGAACCAACTATGTTAGCCAGCCAGTGGCCTGTGGTTAGTCAGTCCCTCTCCTCACCTGAAAATAGGCCCGAAAATAGATGTGTATCCCACCGCGTTTCGTTCTCTAGCCCTAGGCAGTTGGCAAACAGAAACAGGATGAAACGCTTCAACGTCAGTTTCCAGGTTGGCAGAAAGTGTTGATTCAGCGAGCTGCTGTGATTGAAAAGGCAGAAAGGAAGAAAGACACATGTTGAGGTGCAGCCTGTGTTCAGGGTTAGGCATGCGTTACAGCTAAACAGTGTTGAGTGGTGACTGGGGCGAGGAGTGATTAGGTGCCTTCAAAGAAATATTACAAACAACCTTATGGTTATACTTTAGCGGGGTATAGGCAAATATATTCAAAGATGCAAGAGAATGCAGGTATACACACACAAACACACACACACACACACACACACACACACAGGCACACGCTTTCCTTTCCCCCAACTAATCTGAACTGGATCAGCCTGGTTAGGACCCCCAGCACGCCGGAGCCCAACCTCTCTCCTTTCCCTCTCCCGCTCTCTCCCTCCAATCTCCATTTCACTGACTCCCTCATAACAGGACAGAGCACGCTCACTGTAAGCCTCCAAGGGGGTTGGTGGACGGGGGGAGGCGAGATTTACTTTATTTTGAATTCCTTCCCCTTAATGTGGCAATTACAGCTCCCTCTCTCCCCCTCGTCTCACCCCCCCCGTCTGCTGCAGCAACACAGCACGGGGCCTGTTCCAAGCACACCCAATATTTGTTTTGTACACAGGAACATATTTCAGCTTTCCTCTCCCTCCAAGTTCTCAAACTTTATAGCTAAGAGAGACAGAGAGAGGGAAGGAGAGACAGAATGAGAGAGAGAGCGAGCGAGATAGAACGAAGAGAGAGCGAGCGAGATAGAAAGAAGAGAGAGCGAGTGAGATAGAAAGAGAGGTATAGTAAAAGAGACAGACAAGACAGAGAAAAAGACAGAGAGACAGAGAGAGAGACAGACAGACCGACCGACAGACAGACACAAAGAGACAAAGACAGAGTCAGAAAGAGAAAATAATGAGAAATATGTATGTATAAAGAGAGAGATAAAGAGGAGAGGTTGAGAGGCAGATTAACAGAGCCAGAGAGAGTTAGGACCTGCTACAAAAATGTTTGCTATCTACAATCTAAAACCTGAAAGTGTGCTTTGGCTGTTCCTATATAGCAGAACTTTTTCGTTAACCCATTTTTTGTTCCATGTAAAACCCAATTTGGTTTTGGGCATACTAATGTTTGCTTCCAAGAAGAACCCTACCCACAGAGTGCTACATACCTGGGGTTGAAAAATAAACTGAAAGATAAAGACCTATTTTCAGGTAAGGACAGAGACCAACTAACCACAGGCCACAGCCTGGTTACTCGAGCTGGGCTTCATGGCCGGGGCCTACTGGTCCCTGTACACTCCTAAACTAAAATGTTACCTAGAACTATAACTGTACATGTTATTTTGGCATTTCTTCTGCTGAATAATGCTTTAGAATGTTTTCTACCTGCATACTAATTCAACTCGGGGGAGTATGTTAACAGCTTCACTCAGAAGATCAGGAACATGGTAGAGCCATATTGGGACTTCCAAAATCGGAATAAATATCAGTTTGTTTTAGATGTTTTAAAGTTGCTTGGCGTGTTTAAAGATTTTAACCAAAACCTCCCTAGAGCCACATTTAGCTCAATCTGGATCTCGAAAAGTATCAAGAAAGCTGACTGCTTAGCTTTAAAGCAAGCAACTTAAAAACCATGTAGGTTATTTTCTGTTGCTATAATTTAACCAAACTACCACCATTAGCAGTTGATGAAGCTGAACGAACATCATGGCACATATATAACATTCTCCTTAAAATCTTTGGCTGACATCTGATTACGCCGGCCCTTTTACACAAACAATACTGTATGTTCATCAAAATCGAACCACTCAATGCAACTTTAAGCACAGCCATCAGCATAGTACAGTTGGAGATCAGCACGGCTGCTGCTTCGCCACAATCCGGTCATTGCCGTAACAAAACCCAATGATCCCATGACCACACAGCTGTAACATCCAACCCCCTGATCTAAACCAGTTGTGTAACAAAGTTAGGGGGATTTTTTAACTCTATTTTTATTTGTCAGAGTACTACTCTGGCCAAAGCCCAACTCCTCCCCTGTGCTGCGACTTCTGCTTGGGAGTCAAACTAAACCCAGAGACCTTGTCCCTTTTCTGGAATTTAATTGGCTGGAGAGCTAAGTAACGTCCCCCTTTTCACTGCATTCTCACACACTTCATGCATATAAAAAAGCCTCTTGTCAATCAACTAAGCAGCTTAATTGGCCGTTCTGCACGCCGGAGATTAACATGGGCGGGGGGGGTGGAAGAGTCAGTTACCAGGGTTGAACAGACAAAGAGAAAAGAATCGAAACACAGCAAATTCCCAGGTGGCAGGAGACTAAAGGATGTCCCATCTCTGTTATCTGTCTTAAAAATAGTCATTTGGTCCTTCATATGCGAACAAGAATGAGAAAGGCCTTTGTGAGGGCTCCAAGACAAATCCAAGTTATCTTCAGGCACCGTCAGGGACGACCTCTCACTGGGATGGAGCGGAGGAAGGACCCCGTGGTGAGGAGTGAGGATTTCCTGCTCCTCCTTCTGTGGCTGGGACTGCATGGTACAGGGACTCTCGAGGACATAACAACCCACTGTCGTGCTCCTTTGATAGGGCTACATGCCACAGCGCTTCACCCTTTCCATCACCTGGTCCGCCATGCAGCTACCAATGCCCTACCCGCCTGATTAAGTTTTATGTTCTGCCGACTTCTGGGTCAAACATGGCATGACAACAGCCATAGTGGCAGATTATACATAACAAAACTGATCTGCGACCAGGTTTTCACCCTGCCCTGCCACACACAACCACCCCCCTCACCTCCTGCCCTCCCCTGCTGTGTGTCTAGAACCATACACAATGCTCCAGAATGAACACAGTGTTCCAATGTCATTAGAGTTGGCATCGATAAGACCAGGCTACGGACCTTCACTAATCGGTCCTACATAACCTACCGTGTCCTGTCCTGTCCTGGAACAATCCGGAGCATTTCAGAAGTGAGCATATTGTTCTAATGTCGTTTTGTCCCGTGGTTCCAACGAAATGTTTGCTGCGTTCTATCTATTCCCTTTTCCATTCCATTGTTTAACAAACTGTGCCAGGTTTTATGTTCCATGGTTCTGATTAACAAACAAGGAAGGGTATAGTGTTGGAAAGTAGTAATGAATGTAAACCATCGACACATTGTCTGCAAGTTGCTGTCTTGATATCCCCCAATGGAATGCTGGAAGTCCTTCACTGACAGACCCGGAGCCCCAATCCACAAGCCTGATGTCCTGAGTGTGCAGTTGGTCACTTCCTTTCATCATGTATTCATATACAAATGACTGGCGAGAATACAGATTAGTGGAAAGCCAACTACAAGGTATCACAGATTCACTTCAGCATCCGACGTTACGGTTCACATCAGAGAAATGGGTGACATGGTTAAGTTTAGACGTTACCACCTTAACTCTGTGAAATTCAGCGAAACAGAAACTTAATGCTGACGTTTGTGCAGAATGGATTTTCAGTGTGGAAGCTAGGTGAATTGCTGAAGCAGTTCACATTTAAACCACCCCACCCCCACGCTCCCCCCCTCACCTGTGTACAAAGACATTTCACTGTGAGTGCGTGACATCAACACAAAGTGAATAAAAATAAAGTGAACTGTTTTCAGTATTCACGTCTTGTAAATGATAGGTTTTGCTTGTCTGCCATTGTTCTTCAATGCGCATGAGAGCGAATGACGGTGGCTCTTAGTGAAGCCAATGGAAGAACCAGTCAGAATCCTTAAAGAATGCACTTGCTAGATAAAAACATAAATGTGAAACACCTAAATTCGTCTTCTGGTATCACAGCGAATAAGCCATACTGTTCCTTAAACTCTTGGTGTTTTACAGTAGGGTTACGTTCGGGAAAGGATTAAAACAAAAAATGCAAAGTGTCAGAACATAAGACCAGTTTGTCTGGTCCTAGGATTGAACATAACCCTCGCCGGCTAAATCGGAAGCTTAGTCGCTCATCCGACATCCCCGACCACAACGCCCTCGCAAACTGCCAACCTACTAAACACTAACCGCCCCTAACGGTTGATTTCAAAGTAATACAAATAAATCCCTTCCCCCATTATTCTGGAGAAAATAGCAGAGACTATGCCAGTCTAGGTGGCATGAATTGCCTGTGACTTGCTGTGTACACGCCCGGTCGTTGTGTCAGCTTTTTGGCACAGGCATTGGTGGGGACTAGGGCCAAAGACAATGCAGAGGTTAATAGGTGTGGTGCGCTGTGCAGTAAAACTGTATCTTATAACACGCTGCTGCAATCTTCACAGTGACATTACGTAACGTTGGACCGGGGGTGAAAGAAGCTGGTACGATCTGGTACGGCATCCTGGGAAAATAAAAGGTAAAGCTAAGGCGTACGGGGTAAAACGCGAGCCTATCACGTTAATAAGAACTAAGTTCCAAAAAAGCCATGGGAGGTGATTATAGCATTATTTACCATTTCAGCTGTATGAAAGTTCGCTAACTGGGGTATAGTGTAGTGGGATATACTGTAGTACAATTGACTGTAATAGTATATACTGTAGCATGTGTGTTTGTGTTTGGCCTTGAAACAGTTGTTCTGTTTGGGAATGTGTTCATCCCACTTCTAAGTGGGAAAATCATTGGACATAATGCACAGCATAGTTACGTCAATATTTACAATCACAGCTGGTCAATTCTTCTGTTTTTGTTGTTACCTCTCCTTCAAGAACTGGCCTTACATTAAATATGACCATTGAGTGGATGATTTGGTTGATGTATTTGTACAAAAGATTAAGCCATAGATTAGGCCCACAAGGCCCACTGAGAACATAGGCTACTAAATGAATAGGGATTATGCTGTATTTAACACACTTTATATAATTCTATGATTTTACCCATAATCGACTTCTGCATACCACTACGGAACATAACCCTTCAACACTGCATTAGACCAGAACATTGGTGGAATATCAAACGCAGAAGATCAGATTTCACCTAGACATTCAAGTCATTGTTTTTTGTATTTTTTGGGCCTCTTGAGTTTCACTCACAGTAGCACAGGTATTGTTATTTCAACAGGAATTCTACTTTCTCTGGGGTTTAGTGTGTGTGTGTGTGTGTTTGTTTGTTTGTTTATGTGTGTGTGTGTGACAAGTTAAAAGGCAGACAGGAAGAGAATGTGTGTGCTTTCTTAGTGCTCCTTCTCTCTCTGGCTTATCTCTATTTTTTCAACTTTTCTCTCTCTTTTTCTCTCTCCATCGCTCGCTTTCTCTCTCCGCCCTTGATTTCAAAGGTGCACGTTCCGTTTATCTACCACTGCCCAAACAAAGGTGCCATTAGTTTCTCAGGCCTCTGACAATATTTAATGAGGCTAAAGCAGAGTGCAAATGGGGAATTCCGCTTTGTGATCGGTGTGTGTGTGAGCGTGAGTGCGTGCGAGAGAGCATGCTTGCACACGTACGTGCGTGCAAGGAGAAGCTCAAATCTTTTTGGACAGATTAGTACAGACAGGGAAACTCAACACGCTGTTTATTCGACCGCGCTTTCCGTACGCACGGATCATATTCAATACCACAAGTTGTTGGGAGTGGAGAGGAGGCAGAAAGAAGAAAGAGCTCTTTCCTTCCCCTCAACAATGCACAAGTTGTTCAGTCCTGAGTTACATAACACAGTTGCCTCAGTGGACTGAAGAACACACTGTGCCACTCGTATTACACACACACACACACACACACACACACACACACACACACACACACACACACACACACACACACACACACACACACACACACACACACACACACACA
>JACXGJ010010615.1:0-21504 GCA_016801105.1 Esox niger
TGTCCTAATGCCCTCCGTGGTCACATCCTGCCATACACTGATGTCCTAATGCCCTCCATGGTCACATGCAGCTGACAAAACCCTAAAGGTGACTTCTACAGTATGGCCAGGGGGTTTAATAAATACACAAACTCACAACTTGAATGATGTCATTCATGGTTCCCTTTCAGTTAATAAAACAAGCAAAAAATGTTTGTTTACAAATTGCTGCTATCCACTTTAGAAGACATGGACCGTATTAATTTAATTAAGGAGGTATTTTATATGTGTCATGTCTTGAATAATGCTGTATAATTATAGACACTCCTATCCAGTCTTTCGTGTGAAATTGCGCAAGTACAAATATAACATGGGATCTTATGGGATTCCACTTAGTTCATGGAAGTATGAGTGGCCATTTCCCAGAAGGGGCTGCTACCGGCTCTATTAGCCCTATTAGCCCCTACCCTCAGGTATTTATATTCCCTGTTTCAGGACACTTGTGCAAACGGCAGAGGCTTGTGAGAACATGTGAATGGAGTGTACAGGAGAAAGGCTGAACTGGGGATTAGTTTTGAATGGTAGCTGCACGGAAATACTGTCATCAAGGTTAAGAATTACTATGGAAATGTCAGCCTGCCATTGTCTTGAATGTTACTGTGACTTGCCCACGGGCCTGCGTTATTGCCCACGGGCCTGCGTTATTGCCCACGGGCCTGCGTTATTGCCCACGGGCCTGCGTTATTGCCCACGGGCCTAATCATTATGTCTAAACTAATATTACATGTCAAACTGTTTCATTTTACACTACTTATTCACCAGGTGCTATTATCATTAATAACAGAGTACCACAACATATCTTCAGAGACCAATCAGTAAAAAATTAAATCACAATGATGGTAGCCAACTATAAGAATAGACAGACCACTTACTGATTAACATGGTAGACACAATGTTTAGATGTATCGGGAAATAGCTTCAATAATCAATAATTACAGGAAGGCAAATAGACATTTACAATTCAGCCTGATTTTATTTCTTTGGCAAATAAAACAAATTGATCATAGAATTAAACAAAACTTCTTAGAAATACCCTATATAGAGTCTAACCCAACATGATCACAGTGAATAAGAGTTTTGTTAGTGGTTTACAACTGACTTTGTGGTTCATCCTTCCCACTATATTATTCCACATCCAGGCTAGTTCAAATAACTCCTCCATGTTCAGTAGAAGAATGTCAAATGTTTCAAACAAAAAGGATCTTCAAGATTCTGAAATCTCAACATCAGAGACACTTCTGAACATTCTGCTTTGTGTCCTGCATGAGAAACGCTCATAATCCGACACCAAAGTATGAAGAGAAAGAGACAAATGTTGCCACACTGTCTGTATAAGTCTGGGCAACTTCTAATCCAGGTTAATATGAGACTAAACCTTAGTTAGTTTTTCTGACTAAACTCTTCAGAGTAATTAACCAGTAAGAACATTCTGGACTGATCAATATTTGCATTATAAGGCAACTGTACAAGTTAAGTATCTACTTGCCACCAGTGAAACCTGTTTCCACACTTTAGGTCTACAACTGTTTGCATATACAAAGTTGGGTGTTGTGGGAAATGGTGCTTTGATCATTGAAATGTCCAGAACTGGTATGTTATTTGCCTTGTTTAAACAATGCAACTGGCTCACTTTTTAACCATGTTCATGTCAAGAGAAATGCTGAAGCTGCACACACTAATCCAGTGTTTCTCCGCTCTGTTCCTGGACCCCCCCCACGTTTCTGCTCTCTCTTCTCTGTCACACCTCATTCAAATGATCAGCTCATCAAGTCCTGGGTGAGCTACATCAGGTATGTTGGGGCAAGGAGAGAACTAAAACATTCTGGGCAGGGGGTGTCCAGGAGCAGGCTTGAGAAACACTGCTCTAATACATTGTCTGTAAAAAGAGCTCTGTGTCAGACTGGGTCAAAATCAACTGGCACAATACATTTTTCTCGATTGCTCACAAGCATCGGTCAATACTGAAACCACAGTAACAAAACTCTTCACACAGTCTGCATTACCAACATGCATCAGTCAAAAAAGTTAATCTCACCCCTAAAACTCCCTAAAACCACCAAAACACTTCATACACGCCTCAAAACAAGCTTGTTCAACCAAAACACTGGCAACAATCCTCACTCAGAAACACGCATTATCACTCATAACACACTGACCTAAAAACACTAACTACAGGGAGCATTACATAAATGATTAACTTTAATCTTGTATGTTTTTTTAAATAATTTTTCACAGAAATCTATATTTGATCATAGAATAAAAAACACCTCACTTTAATGACTGTACTAAAGTATATGGAAGAAAGAATCAGAAATGCAACAATTTGAAGGAAAATTCTTTATTTTTCCCTACATCTTTGCATATAGTAAATTTCATTTATGAAAAATAATAAGTTGAAACAAAACACAAATGTACCCGATTTCCAGGGCTGCAACAAAAACAAACAACCATCAACAAGTATAGTATAATCACTATCCTCTCTGTGTTGTAGGGGCCAATGAGTGGTTTGTGTAACAGAAAAGCCTCATTGGACAGGGCTGCACACATTGTGATGTAAGCTGCTCTCTGGCCTGGGACATCCACGGTGACTCTCTAACCAATCACTTTTCTTCCCCTGTGGCGTGTTTTTGCCAGGTTGAATCCAGCATCATCCACAAAGATGCATTTTTGTGCAGTTTGACTAACTTCCATCTCCATGACTCTCTAAAAGAACAGTAAATCCATAGTTTTACAGTACTTTACATTAAGTGTGAATGTGCAAATACCCTGTTTGGTTATTGAACAGACATCTTGCCTGTATTTATTGATACCAGAGTTCATTCACACATTCTCCCTTTCGTCAAAGGGTACAGTGAACCACACTTGGGTCGGTTTTCAGTTAAAACTGCAATGAACTGGGTTTGGATTGACTATTCTAACATTATTAACATTTTCTAACAAATAAACATTTTCTTTATATTTCAATCTAGTTACTGCAAAAATGCACACCAGTTGCCATCGTTCTGTTTAGAATGTGTTTTTAACCTTTTTGAGAATAGTGTGTAAGCATTTGGGAAAACATGTGCTGTGAATATATTGTTTTTTAGGTGGTGGTGTTTGAATGAGAAAAGAGTTCATGGATTTTGGGGAATGTGTTCATTGAATGCATTTTGTGTGAAGGAAATGAGAAATGATTCCCAGTTTGATTCATATCCACTCTCATACTGCTGACTGTGTGAAGAGTTATGTTACTGTGACTTCTGTGTTGTTCGATGCTTGTAAGCAATCAGGAAAAACTGTATAACCCCGTGACTTGAATGAGGAAGGAGGCTTGAGTGCTTCAGTTAAGATAGAGCTGGTTCCCCAACGTAGCTCACGCTGTCCTGGTTCACTCGCATTCAAACACCACTGACAGTGCCCAGAGTAGGTTTATGTTGACTCCCTGGACTTTACAGTACCAGTCTTAAAAACAAAGGGCTGGTTTCCCAGGCGCAAAGTAAAATAGACTAAAAATAACTTTCATTGGAGATTCTCCATTGGCCATGCTAGTTAATCTAGAGCTAGTCTGGGAAACCATGTGCGTTGGTACCTGTTGACATGACTGCTACACACACTACCAGAAACAATGACTGAAATTCATTAGTACATCGCAGACAAGGTTTCTGGCTGTGTGGGCAACATGGTAACACGCAGAAAGGCCTCTATACGGGAGGTGGGCTGTACTGGCTACAGGACGAATGGAGACCTGTAGTATCAAATGCTAGAGGTTGAATGGTATTACTGACTGGAAGCGTGTATCTTCACTGCATGTCTTATCACGCATCGTGGACTTGCCACTATGGCAGAAATGTTTGTTCATTCCTGTACATTATATAAACGTATTAAATACTGGCCTGCAGTATTGAACGACAGACTTCTAAGTAAGAAATACTGTTGAAGTCCGCGCAGTGTCTGTTAATAAATACAGAAACGACGCGGGAGTTAAGCTTATGCCGATGTCAGTTCGTTTTTATTGAGTCGCGCCGTCTTGATGTGACTGTCAAGTCATTCAGGTGTGTAACCTACAGGAGGTTTTTATTCCGGAGTATTATTAACTGTAAGCATAGTCAGACACTTGGAAATACCGGTAGCCTTACAGAAAATGTATCGTTTACTATATTTTTATAATTCACAGCAGTATGAACTCACAGGCAAGAGCAGAGCACGAAGATCGTAGTAGAGTTAACACCATATAGGCCTACGGAAATGAATAGTCTACTGACAGTTCGATGCTAACTCACCTGTCTCGGTGTCATAAAAACCAAATAGAACATGTCGCGCAAATCTTAATGTGTAGGTTTTTCTCCCGGAGTATTCAGTGATGTTATGGCTTACCTGAGAACTGAAAGTAACTGCAGACGTTTTGAAACACGCCGTGTAGAGATATGGAAAAGAAACACGCCCACTTGAATCAGCGCAACTTTCATGCACTCACTGGAGGCACAACTACAACTGAAAATTTCGCAGAGCTTGTAGTGTAGATGGCAAACGAAATAAAGCATCAATGCGAAGTTCCTCGCAAATCTAAAGGCGGTAAACCCCTCGAAACTTCAGTTCTGTTTACCTTATTGACTGGGGTGTGTTCATTCGCCGATTCTGATCCTAAACGTTTCGAGTGCGGAAGCAAATGGAACCAGCGAGGAGGGACTTACCTGGAATTTCTCTGAGAAGTTTTTACTATATAATAGGCACCACTGGGCGAATCATCAGGAAAAACCGGTAGAAGTGGTCCGTTCGCTGGCAGAAAGGAGGTTTCAGCCAGACAGGAACCTTCAGTGATTAAAACAATATTTTAATGAACGTGAACTCACACGTCAGACAGTATACATAGTATCCCTATGTAATATACAGTACCAGTCACAGGTTTGTAAGCACCAACTCAATCAAGAGTGCTTCTCTAGTTTTACTATTTTCCACATTGTAGAAGACATAAAATCTATTGAATAACAATTGTCAACTACAAATGTGTTGAACAAATCCAAATACATTTAATATTGCAGGTTCTTCCAATTTGTCCCCCTTTGCCTTAACGACAGCTTTGCTACACTCTATACATTCTCTCAACCAGCTTCATGAGGTAGTCACCTGGAATGCTTTTCCAACAGTCTTGAAGAAGTTCCCACATATTCTTAGCACTTGTTGGCTGCTTTTGCTTCACACTCTGGTCCAATTCATCGCAAACAACCTCAGCTGGGTTGGGCTTGGGTGATTGTGGCGCTACATCATGTCATTTGAGGTGCCCAAATCAGTGTGCACAAAGCTGATAGACACACAACAAATAAGACTCTCTGTCAAAAGCACTTCTAAAAAGTACTGAATAAAGGGTGTACATTCTTATGTACATGAGATATTGCAGACTTTGATTAAATTGGCTCATCTAAAAAATGTGGGCTTTGTAATTATTAGGTGTTGTCTATAGGTCAATGTCAATTTTTAATCAATTATAAATTAAGTAAAACATATGAGAGTGTAGAATGCAGAGAAAGGGAACACATTGTATGTATATGAATACAGCTCTGGGATAAATTAAGGGACCACTGAACCTTTGTCTTTCCTTTCCAAAAAATCTGAAAAGGAAACTTTTTTGGAAATGAAAGATAAAGATGCAGGGGTCTCTTTATTTTATCCAGAGCTGTATATACACTGCCATTCTAAGGTTTTGGGTAACACAAAATAGTTTTCCATGAAAATATAGCAAAATGAATAGGAAATTGACAAGGTTAGAAATAATGAATTTTTATTGAAATAATAATTGCCCTTCAAACTTTGCGTTCATCAAATTATTCTCCATTTTCAGCAGTAACAGACTTGCAGATCTTTGGTATTCTAGTTGTCAATTTGTTGAGGTAATGTGAAGAGATTTCGTCCCATGCTTCCTGAAACACGTCCCACAAGTTTGATTGGTTTGATGGGCAGTTCTTACATACCATACGGTCAAGCTGCACCTTAAACAGCTGTGTAGGATTGAGATGAGTGACCACAAACTGACCACACCAAAGCACCCCCAGACCATCACTTTGCCTCCACCTTGCTTGAGAAAAGGTGTCAAGAACTCCTCCATCTTTTCATTGGGTCTGCATCTCACAAGTCTTCTTCTTTGTGATACGAACACTTCAAACTTAGATCGGTCTGTCCATAACAATTTCCTCCAATTTTCCTCTGTCCAGTCTCTTTGTTCTTTTGTCCATCTTAATCTTTTTTTTTAATTGCCCAGTCTGAGATATCGCTTTTTCTTTGCAACTCTGCCTTGAAGGCCACCAGCCTCTTCACTGTTGATGTTGAGACTGGTGTTTTGCAGGTACTATTTAGTGACCTGTGTTGCGTCTGTTTCTCAAACCAGCCAGTCTAATGTATTTGCCCTCTTGATCAGTTGAGCGCAAGGGCCCCCCACTCCTCTTTCTATTCTGGTTAGAGCCAGTTTGTGCTGTTCTGTACAGGGAATAGTTCACAGCGTGTACAAGGGCTTCAGTTTCTTGGCAGTTTCTCACATGGAACAGCCTTCATTTTTCAGAACAAGAATAGACTGAAGAGATTTAGAAGTGTTCTTTGTTTCTGGCAAATTTAAGCCTGTAATCAAACACGCAATTGCCAATGCTTTTTATACTCAACTGGTCTTAAGGCCAGGTTTTTTGCTTCTTTAATCAGCACAACAGTTTTCAGCTGTGCTAACATAATTGCAAAAAGGTTTTGTAATGATCAATTAGCCTTTTAAAATGACAAACTTGGATTACAATATACTGCCAGCCATTGGGTCACAGGAGTGATGGTTGCTGATAATGGGCCATTAAAAATCAGCCATTTCCCACTACAACAGTCATTGACAACATTAACAATGTCTACACTGTATTTCTGATCAATTTTATGTTTTCTTGATTGACAAAATAAGTGCTTGCTTTAAAAAGCAAGGACATTTTTGCATACTAGTCCTGACTTGTGTGGTAACTGCCTAGGGACCATCTACGGATTCTTTTGCCATGGTTGATCGAGGATTCAGTTTGAGACAAACAAGGCCTACAGCTTGGAAAGCGTATGCGCCGAGGACTGAAGAATATTTGAATATGCTGGAAGAAATTTGACTCTGAAATTAATAACCTGTCCCTAAAATGTATCATTAGAAAAACATCTAGTAAATATTGCCCTGCAGGTAGGTCTTAAGGTGGTATCCTCCATGGTTTTAACCTTCTAAAGTCACCCTTTCAGGTATAAAAAGCAGGCAAAGGGAAGCAGGGAGAGTACAGCAGTGGGATAAATATGATATCAGTTCTAGTTAGTCTCTCTTATTTCTCCTAAAAATAAAGAAATATATTTTTTAGGATCTAGCATTGCCAAAATGCATAGATTAACTCTTTCAAGTGAACAGCAATTAGGTCAATGACTCTAGAATATGTTACTAAAAGGGTTAATAATGTATTCCTTATTCATCTGACTGAAACCCGTGTGGTGTCCTGTGAATAGTATTTCTATCTGACTGGATAGTTTATGGAGATTATTGGTTGATAATAGTTATAAAGATAATGGTAAAATCAGAAGACAAATGAGATAACAACAGAATGATTATGTAACAGGAATGGCTCCATGTTCCCCTTTTAGAAGCACAGAGAGTTTTCTCTGAGTTTGTTAGCTTGACTGATGAGTGATGACTTTGTGGCAGTGGAGCCGCGCCCTTTGGGCTTTATATTTGAATACTTTTGAATTAAATATTAAATACATCCGCTTCCGGCCTTTGTACCAGTCCCACTTGCAGAACCAATTGGACAGCCAGTGTAATCACACTTTACACTGGTCCCTTGGACCAAGAGGTGACTCGAAAATACCAACCTGTGAGGTGATTCAAGATGCATTGGCACCCTATTGAATGCTGGTGTTGAGGTGGACAAAAAGCAAACATTCCCATCGTTGGGTGTCAGTTAAAAATAGACAGCAGGCCGTTTGGCCCAGGGCGCTGTGCAATGTGGGCTGTGTGCTGTGCCTGACACAGGAATGACAACCGACTGGTTTGCGAGCTACAGTGCTGTGGCCTGCGCTCAGAGAGTCACCTTTCAATATGCCTTGACAGTGCTGTGAATTCCTGCAGTCAAGCCTCTTCTATTGGAGCCCCCAAATTATCCGACACAAAGAGAACCTCAGGGAGCCAACTCTGTGTCAAGAACATTGTAGCTTTGTTCCATCATTGAGTGGCACTGCATAACCAAGGACAACGCCAGAGCTCTTGTAAATGCAGGAGATATTTACTGTGATTTAGAATTAGATTTTATCTTAGTAAAACATGTCTCAGATCCAAGTTCAAATCTATGTGTTTCTCTAGGCAATGTGATGTCAGTAATATTGACTTTGAAACCTAACAGATGGAGAAAAGTGACTTTTCAGATATGCTCAGTATGATTTGTTAATTGCATTGCAAGGCTTTTCCAAATCAAATGCCTTGTAGACCTAGCACTACGATGAGAATAGGTTTCATTAACGAACAATTTCCTAGACGCAGATGGAGTGTGACTGTGCACTAAAGGGCCATCTCAACAAAGTTTCCCAGGCCATTCCTCGTTCTTGGTCCCATCTGCCCAGGAACCTGGCCCAGTGAGGAAGAAAGTGATCAAAGTCAAGGTAAGCTTTGAACGCTGCACTCCTGAAAGAACGAAAATGCTACATTTGGTTTTAGAACGGGATCGTGATATTTCCGGCCGTACCCAAGGCATCTACGACAACTGCCATTATAACTTACTGCCACCCGTCATTTGTAGTGTCTGAAGGTGTCCACTAGGTGGCAACCCATATCCCTGCAGATAGTCAGGGTAGAGTACGCGCTTTGCTGCTAGAGCTCATTCCCAGTAGCGGAACAACGTAGACCTCCTCCTCGTCCTGCTTTTGTGTGATTCCTGAGAGCTTCCTGCACATCAGTTTGTTGGGGCCAGCTTATGTGTCTATTTTCCAGTGCCTAATTTCACAGAAATCCTCAACCATGACAGTAAAACTGGATGTGTCCCTCTTTAACTCGAACTCGCCACAGTCACGCCCACCAACTCCATAACTGTCCGTCGCTCTTCCGAGCCGGTTGGTTCCATGAACCCATCACGGCGAGACCCAAGCGTCTGTCTTACGCTGCCTTAACATATTCCATGTAATTATGCACCAACTCCAGTCAACACTGTATGGATCCTATAGCGCCTTTATGAGTACGTGACATTCATGCCCTCAGTGCTTTCTGTCGTCCTTCAACACTGACATAGCTCAATCCATATACCGGTGTTCATGACAGGCACCCCCGACACCCCCTCGTCTTGCCACATTTCCCAGAACACCTTCCAATGTCCGTGTGGATGTGATAAGATTTGAGACTCTTACAAGTGCATGCTTTCCATCTGCCTCAGAGTTAGATTGTAGGAGGTCTGACGTGAGTTTAACAGAGGGTTAGATGTGATGACAGTGATGATAGAAGTCAGGTCTCAAAATTTCCCACAACTCTTTAACGTTCTGACCTAAATGATTCACGTTTCACATTATAGTGGTCAAATGCATTGGATGCACAAGGCAAACTACACTAAGAATTGCTACTGGCAGGTTCCTGACCCGAATGATTCAATTACAAACTTTGAACTCGAGTAAAACCTCTACACTATTTCACCTAGTTTTTCAGTAGGTCACATGGTTTTCATAGCACTTCAGCCTTTCCATTTGCTAACACTTATCATAATGCTATCCAGAAAGGAGGCCAGATTATTTGGCTTCAGTCCCAATAACTATAGTCTCTTCTATTATACCTTGTGTCATCCAACCAGGGCTGTAGCTAGTGGAGGGGAAGGTGGGGATGATTCACAGGGCCCATGGCTTGGCAGGGCCCACTACCAAGCCATTGTAATAAGAGATGGGGGGTCCAAGTATATATTTTAGGGGGGCTCAGGATCCCGGCTAAATCCCTGCATCCAACTGCCAATTTCTCTGTTTCAGGTACCTCCATACACATTCCTATGTTTTGAATGAGAACCTGGCATTCACAGTGCCTTTTGGAAACTTGTTTAACCCTTGAAACCCTTGAAAATAATCTAAATGTTGATTCATTGGGGGATTCATCTGAAGAGGGGTTCAAACACAATTACTAAACCCTTTTTTACTTCCTACCATGAGAAATCTGTGAAATATGGCAACTCTGGGTGTAATGTTGGATCATGTCCGCTCATTTGCTAAAGATAACTAGCTTAAGTAACAAAACATAAAAATGGAACACAGATATGTCTGCCACTCAGAGAAAAGAAACGCAATACATTAAAAAGTACA
This sequence comes from Esox niger, assembly GCA_016801105.1. Classification (NCBI taxonomy): domain Eukaryota; kingdom Metazoa; phylum Chordata; class Actinopteri; order Esociformes; family Esocidae; genus Esox; species Esox niger. The sequence goes on from JACXGJ010010615.1 coordinate 10,327, forward strand.
TGATGTTGGGGCCTCAACCTGTTAATACCTAGGTCCCCCAAATCTGTAGAACAGCCTCTGACAGCAGCTAGTAGAGATAGTTTGTAACTGCAGGAATGTTTTATTTTAGTTTAATAGCACGTTTCTGTTCATCATGGTAGATGAAACGTATTATGGGGGGGGGGGGGGTTGTATTACATATTAATGTTATCTGCCTCTATTTTTCAGTTGTGGAAATCAGGTAGCAATACTATGATTTTAGCGATTGGTGGGGGCCTCCGCGGCTAAGGTTCGTACCCATGGGAAACTAAGCTCCGCCTGCCCAGAAAGTTCAAATAGCCCAGAGTAGATGTAGATATTAACGCACTGATCGGCGGATAGCGGTCTATACAGCGTAAGGAATTGAGTTCAGTACTAGTTTAAATAGGTATTGAAAATAAAAACATGTAATTACACTTTTTTCGGGGCTACTTTTGATGAACTCACATTTCATTAGACTTTTTTATCTGAAGTTTTATCATCTCTGAATAAATGACTACCTCCGGGGTTCAACTTTTTGGTTATGCTCTTGCTTTGATTGGTGCGCTTGGGTCAGTGGTGGCCACTACTATGGTTGAGTGGAAAAGGCACTCATACACTGAGAACACTCTAACATCCAAAGAAATCTACCTGGGTCTATGGAGTTCATGCACCGTTGACGTCACCAGAAACACGATGTGCGCCAGTTACAAGTCAATCTTTCACCAGCCAGGTGAGCTTTCTAAAGGTGACACCCTCATCGCGGTGAACCTGGTTTGAGATCGGAGACTGGCCAGACATTGGATTTCTCAAATCTCGTTTGCTTTTTAACGCAATGTTCAATTAATAAAATACCATTCAAATTGTGATTTGGATAAAATATGGGTCAATAAGGTCTGTGCAAAATCGTACACACATTTGGCACAGAACTTACTGACCAATATTTTATCCAAGCTGAATAATTTAGAGCCAAGAAGGATTTTCCGCTGTATATCGAGCCCATGGATGCGATTTCAGATCTTTTGCTAGTACTGGGCGCGTTCAATTCGTCAACAAAATGCAGCCTACTTCCAACTTCAAGCTTCCGTAGCTTGTACAATAGGAGTACAACTAGTGCCATGCCTACAAAAAGTATACATTCTTGATCGGGGTGGCGAACAATACACACATTTTATTGAAAAATTGACAGAACTTAATATGTTAATATCTCTTACAAAATATGCATGCCATGACTATACAAATTGTATATTCATGATCGTGAGGAGGCTGAATCAGTGTGGCTCCGATAAACAGTGTCCTATTCTCTGTGGCTCAAATGTGGCTTCAGATTGTTCAGCTTGGTTAAAACATGGGTCAATAAGGATCGCGCAACAGCGGACACAAACGTTTAACCACAATGCCATCGCCATGGCAAAATCGTTCCTGCATTGTCAAGAAAAATTGATAATCAAAATGTTTTGTTCGACAAATGATTTGTCAGGGTACAAAATCTTGCGTTCGAAACAGGTGCGCTAAACAAATTATACAAGTATGGGGGTAGATATCACAACAGGAACGCACGGTAAAAGTTCCAATCGTTTGCTTTACTAAGTTATTTTATTGTATGTATTGTATTGCATTCCCAATTATATGGACATACAAAGACATTAGTCAAAGTTTTGCTAGCTCAACGTACTATTTTGCCATGCCATCCAGTTGTTCATCCGAAGGCAGTGGGTCCGTTTTCAGAGAGATTTTTCTTTCTTTAGTTGAGTTTGTCTGTTGCATTAAAAAAGAATAGCACTGCAGAGTTAATAACGTTAGGTAACTTTCGCTAGTCTGAATTAAATTATTTATTTCTTTAATCAAAATAACCTTACAAATTTACTGAAAATAATATGTATCATCTTTAAAATGTTTTTTTGTGTTTTTTATTAGAGGTGTATGCGTCCTAGGCAGGGAGGAGATGGGAGTCTGGAAAGTAAAAGACAGAATGGTACAGAGGAGAAAGATGGAGCAAAAGGAGGATGGCATCTAGCTACCTGCATGGAAATAACTTTCCAAAAACCTGGAAGAGTGACCCCAGCTCTTCAATTCCCCCAAATTCCCCCCACAGCAAGAACATGTTTTAGAGGAAACATTGGTGGGCATTATTATCCAGCCTCCCACAAACAAGAATATATAATTTATATAATCATGGAATACGTATTGTAAGATGTTTTGGAGCTTGAAGTTAGAAGAAGGATGCATTTGAATTCCGTATGAACGCGCCCATGAGCGATCTACACAGGTTTCGGCAGCCGTTAGTCCTCCGTGGCTTAACATTCCAATGCAGTTAAAATATGGGTAGTTCATTTTTTTTACTCAGTAAAAAAAATTACTCATTCAACAATTCAACAACATTTTTTTAATGATATTTGTTTTATTGAATTTGTACACTAAATCTAACCCATTCTCTTTTAAAGACAGTTTGTTTAGGCGGGGAATTGACGCCATACATAAGTACCGTTGAACATCGATTACACATTTAAAATCACCAATATTGGGTTATTTGAATACCTCGTTAAAGATCGTTTGAGATTGAAAGAGCTGATCCAATGTCTGTCGAATATTCAACCTAAACTAACTTTACCGCAGTAAGTGGTGACCGTGTTGTTCAGAAAACATCCCCCGCCGACAATCATTCCCAGTTCGCGTGAAAGCGCACTCTCTGGATTCTCATTGCTGCAGCTTGATTGCTTGTTGAGATTTATATTAATGTACTCCTATAGCAACTATAGAGTCAAATTAGAAGATAATTCTTGCCTGCCAGACTCCGTAGTGTTACAATTCTAAAATATGAGCACTAAATATAATTAATAAAATAAAATGTAGGGGCAACATTTTTATTAACGGAGTGAAGGGCAGACCGCTCAACAAGCAATCAAGCCTCAGCAATGAGAATCTAAGAGTGCGCGTTCAAGCGAAGTTGGGGGGGGGGGGCGTTTCGCCCAACACCGGTCGGCATTGACCTCTCCGCCATTTGCGGTGTTCAGCTGAGATTCTGGCGACCCGAGTGGTGATGATCCTCAGCATTCTGTTGTCGGCGATTGGGTTGGTGCTCGCCACACTGGGTGTTAAATGCACCCACTGTCTGGAGCCAGACGAGACGGCGAAGAGCAGAGTTGCAGTCGCCGGGGGAGTGTTCTTCATCGTTGCAGGTACAGTGGACGACTTAATAATGGCATTTGGAACTGTTAGATCGATTTAGCTCAGAACTGTAAGTTATGAAATGCCACGTTTTATGGTCTGACATTACATATATGTTCTTTAGCGCTAGCTCTGTATGGTGGTAGTGTAAGAAGCTGCTTTAATCAATAGGATTAAAAAATGGAAAACCAATTCTAGTTTTGAGGGCCTGTCGCCGATAGTGAATGAGTGTTTAATAATATTTATCTTCTCCATAGCTGTCTTGGCGGTATCAGTGACTTCCTGGTTCGCCAACATAATTTTAAAGTCTTTCGAATTCTCTGAATCATATGTCTCTTCATATAACAGGTACTACAGTGTGTGTGTGTGTGTGTGTGTGTGTGTGTGTGTGTGTGTGTGTGTAGAGTACATATAACATAGCATGCTATGGGAAGATAATATTAGATAGTCCAGAGGTAATTTGGAACATAAAATAATTTACATTATCTTCAGAGGTCTTCTGGTCATTTCTGCATGTTTGTAGGCTGGTATTACATAAAATATATGAAAATAGTCCCCTGGACACGTCTGTAGTCAAACAAAACAATGAACAAAACCGGGTGTCAATTCTGCACTTAAACTTTACCTGCACCTGGCTGAAATGCAGTTAATCTCACTCCACTGGGGGTTGTTTTCTGCGTGTTCTTCTTCCCTCGGCAGATTTGAGTTTGGCAATGCGTTGCTGGTTAGCTGGGCTGCGGCCTTCTGCTCTCTGGTGGGTGGATGTCTCCTGGCCTGCCAGTTTCCAGGGATTTGTAAGGAGGAACCTGAGACAGTCTTTCCCCCTGGAGTGGATGGCTGCTCCAGGCATCGTACCGACTATGTTTGAAGCCAGATACCTGCCAGCCATACTTCTAATTATTCACACTAATATGACACACACTAATGATTCTCCTTTTCTGGCATTTTAATGCTTTATTTGACACAAAAGTGAGGACACCCCTCAAAAAAGGCATGAAACATTGTCAAACTAATATTGAGCTGTTTTGGATGGGCAGCCCCTGCCACCACTGTTCTGTGGATTTGACATTAGTTGCAGTTTATCCAATTGGAAAGCCTGAATACGGGTCTGTGGCCAGAATGACAGGCTAGTGACGAGAGTAGTCCATATCTGTAGACATCAAAAGTTCCTCAAACCAGTGGAAACGAGAAAGCCAAGGATGCCGAGATGCAATGGTATGCTTAAATTCCTCCATGTCCAACAGATTCATACCGTAAATTCACTCCCCAGTTAGCTTCAAGTGTTGTGGATGTAGCTGTCCAGGAGGTACCTTTTTGTTTGTTCAACCTTTTGTAATGTTGACAATGCAGAGCAGTTGTGGGTGTTACGGGGCAAAAGACTGTTTCAAACCCAGCTTGGGACATGGGAGGAAAAAGTCAAAGTGTGAAGTCCTTTTCACATTCTCGTCGGAAAGCAAACAGTGGACATGCAATGAAAAAAGCATTTAGCTTTATCCCTGTTCACCAAGAAACAGTTTATTTGAATGGCAGTTTGATATTTTCAGTCCCCTGAATACAACTAGAGGTTGTGGGAAGCTAAAATCTCCAGAAACCAGAAATCTCCAGCGGCGTATCACCCTGCGTTCCATGAGGCCCTGATACTTACTGGGATTGTAGGAGGGTTTTTCCCCATGTAGAAAACAGCGGTTCTGTAGGATGTTGCTGTGAATGATCACGTTTTCTGAGTAAACCTATGTGGTAACTGTTCCAACTGAAATAATTATTTGCAAATACTTCGTACTGTATGTGTTTTATGTGGGAGTTAATTTTGAATGTTGTGTTCAGTGAATTTATTCTTCCAATGACAGTGTTAATTTATTCTTCTAATGACAGTGTTAAGATCGTTGGCAGTAGCTCTGGTCAGGTTGGCTTGCACCTGTTTTCAACCTCAACTCAAGTGCCTTTTAAAAGGAAAACATTTGCAGAAATCCTGGTCGAATGATTCCCAGTATCCGGAGGTAAAATTGAGGATTTGCGAAGTCCCCAAACCAGGATTTCTGGAAATGTAAGTGTATAAATATTAGTTTTCCTGGACTGAGCCTCATTGTGTTCTGATGGGACCAAAAGTATGTCCCCCCCCAGTGTTTCTCAACTGAAACAATATTATATGGGATCTGTGACTGGAAAATGCACCTTCCTGCCAATATTCACTTCATGAATTAACTAAGGTTTTGATGCACACATTCAGGGTTGACCTTTGGACAAGATTAAACAGGAAGCAAACTTATGGTAAATAGGAAATATGCACTTGAGAACTGTATTGCACTGGAAGGTTCCTTTTTTACAACTTCATGCCTGTTATCTACCTGTCATAGATCTGCTGTATTGTTTCCCAGTTGATATGTGTGAAGATACTACTAAAAAAAAAAATGTTGTGCCCTTTTTAATATTTTTTTTCAATAGTTCTATTTGATCGTTCTAAGTGCCTTTCAGTGTTTCATTTCAACGTTCTAGAGATAAAAGATTTGTTCCCAGAGTATTTCTGTTTCTGTCATCTTGTTTGTGAAAGCCTGTTTAGCATCTTCTGTCATTCAGAGAATGAGTTAGATGTAATGGACCAGTGCTCTGGATCCTTTTCACAAAGCTAAAACAGTGGGTTGGTGCTGAGTCGGACTGGTTTAAAGGTCATGCACATTTTTGTTTTGAGATTTGGACCCTGCTTCAAAGCTGTCCATTGTTTCCATATTTCTATATATTACTAACTATTATTACCTATTAATACTTATGAGAAACAGCTTTTATTTGTAGGAATATGTGGCCATATACCATTCATAAAATATTGATCACTTAGTTCATGTTTGGCTTGTTTTCTAAACCTCAGAGGAGGATACACCAGGGGTGTCCAAACTATTCCACGGAAGGCCGTGTGTCTGCAGGTTTTTGCTCTCTCCTTGTACTTGATTGACTAATCTGGTTACTAACTGGTGGGTTTCTACCTTCACCTGATTGTTAATGTGTGAACTGATTCATACACTTCCCTCCATTGAATAGTATCAAAGCAGTTGCTGTCAAAGGTTCCTTATCCAGAAAAAATAGAGACCACTCCACCTATTTCTTTCCTTCTTGGTTTTGAGTGAGGAACAGAAGGGTTAAAATGAAAAGACCACTGCAAATTGAATGCTTCTGTTCCTCACTCAAAACTTTCCTTTTCAACTTTTTTGGAAAGGAAAGAAAAGGGTGCAGTGGTCTCTTAATTATTTTCCCGGAGCTGTACTTCTACAAAGTACCAAATGATCTATATACTGTAGACATGGCGAAGACCAGAGAGGCAAGGAGAATGTTAGACACACTACAGAGAGACAGCTAAAGGAACAGAAAAGGTTTGGGACTTGGTATTGATTTGGTTTATTGTTCCACCTCCCCTTTGCCCGGTATTGATTTGTGACTTTATCGGGAATGCTAAACAATTCTTCTGATTACGCACAGGGTAAAATGAAACCTGCTATTGGCAGCCTGAATGTACCACTGTGCAATCTGCACCAACTGCATGATGCCATGGTGTCGGCTTGGGCTAACATTTCTGTGGAACCTCTAACTCAGAGACTTGAGACTTGACTTGGTCTCTAGCTCAGAGACTTGACTTGGTCTCTAGCTCAGAGACTTGAGACTTGACTTGGTCTCTAGCTCAGAGACTTGACTTGGTCTCTAGCTCAGAGACTTGAGACTTGAAAGTGTAGTTCCATGTATATACTGACTGCTTTTATTCCATCCTTTTATATGTTCACCAGCCATTTTATTAAATTGACCATATGTCCGTTTTTATATTGCATCCCTACATGTTGCCTACCAGTGGTGGAACCATTAGACCGGGTTTTAGACAAGGTACTGGTATGAGTACAGTTAAGAGGGGTTCGGATTCGGATGTATTTTCCGAAGGAAGTAGGAATAACTCGAATTAACATTTGGGACCAGCAGAGGGAGTTGACGTCGAGTGATTGAGAATATCAGAGGGGGTTACTATAGGTGAACTGAGGTACGGTGGTGTTTCAAGACTTCTGCTTAGATCACAGAATAAAAACCGGAGAAAAAGGTTATCATGTCTTACTGTGTTGCTAAAATACTACGGTATTGTACGCGGTACTATACACTAAACAAACGTGTTACAGCAGACTTGCTTAAATATTGACCCTTCAAATAGTACATCACACCGGTTCATAACTTGTGTTGTGAAGTTGTCTAGGGTATTGCACAGATCAAGCACGGCTGTATGTTGCTATGTTATTTTATGTAGTGCCATAGGGACATTCATAAATGTAATAGGCTAAATTTAAAACTGTATGACACGGCTAATGTAATAATGAAGACAGATGTTACTACATTTGATTTCCCCGGAAAGGGGAGGAGTTAGAAGAACAGGCATGGGGGGTCATTTCAGAAAATGTGTCCCTGACTTAAGTAGCCGAATTGCTGCCCCCCCTGCCGTCAGCGAAATCTTCGTAAGGCCACACCGGGACTCAAACCTCATTAAACTCATACGGAACTGTCACATCCTTGTATCTGGTCTCTGCAAGCCGCCCTGTTATTTTTATCTGAAGACTGGAGATTGAGTTGCAAGCTTGCGCGCGAGTATCCCCGTGTCCCACCAACGAACTAAAGCTGAAGATGGATGATCACTTTTCCATTGGTAGTGTCCTGCTAATTGTCCTTCAATCGCTCTTGTTGTCATCTTCATATGGTTTGTTGGAGCCCTTCGACCTTTTATACAACAATGCCGTCGAAGCGTTTTACAGAAGTGAATATGAAGATGTTGTCCGTTTCATGGAGGGAGCACTCCACAGCTACGCAGAGGTCCGCCAAACTAAAGTCGGATGTCGGATAAGATGCCAAGACCAGCACCGGTTTGATTCCGTTTCCACGGACCTTCAGTTCTTTGACGTGGTTCTCAAAAGAGCCAGTTGTCAGAATGAGTGTATTGAAGAGAAAGTTGGAACACAGTCCATGCACAAAGTCAGCGAGGATGTCATCCAGGATTTCAACAGACGAATCCCGTACAACTATCTTCAGTTGGCTTATCAGAAGGTACGATTGTTTTTGTAAATCACGTCGTCGACTGTTGATAAAGACGTTATTTATGATATTAGTCTGCTTTATTAGGCTACAAGTGGCCATTGGTTGTCCCATTGAGGCTACTCCGATTAGACCGTGCGCAGCTGTATTTCCAACCAGCTGTTGCTGCTGCTGAGCAACGTGACGCAGTCTCTGTGTAGTGGTTGAGTGAAGTGCTTCGGTGTTACGGTTTCAGGGGCGATTTCTGGAAACATTCTGTTACTCAAGTTTCATTGGAAATAATATGGGATTTTATAGCCGTGTTCTAAGATTGATCTCTTTCCTAAGTCATGTCTTGGATTGCTAGCCTAGATGTCAAACATAGCGGGATATTGTTGCAAATGTTAGGCGGGTTGTACTAATATGTGTGTCTATTAACTCTAATAGTATGTTGTACCCTGTCTACTGCAACTGGTCTGGGTGAAGAATGCAAATTCCGAGTTTTGCCCTCAGGTTGGACACAGGGGAAATCGCTGTCATTACTTGTATCAAGGGTGCTCACAAAACGTGCAAAAGGCTTACAGCATACACCGCGTACATACATACATACATACATACATATTTAAATATTTACAGTCTGTGTAGCTCTACATAGACTGCTGGCTGTAAAATTGAAAGATCTAGAAATAACCCCTCCCCCACTCCGTAATAGCCCCTCCCCCAGCCGGTGTCGGCACCCATTCATAAAGTTTACCCGACAGTGCCAATTCTATTTAATCAAAAAAGGTACGCACAATTCTGCGCTTGTTTTCTGTCCCAGACAATTTCATGCTTATTTTTTTATGACCAGAGCGTGTGTCATGCAAAACCACAAAAGTGTGTGCTTTGGCTCCAAGTTCCTTCTGGTTTTCCAGTACATTCCACAGAATCAACCCAAACCCTGATCTCTTGCACTTTGTAGTGTACTCTCTGGAATCAAAAACATACCTTAGGACGTCAGAGTTGGTGAATGTTTCTGATCACTTCCTAAGAGCACCATCACATCACATTGTTGTGGTCATTTAATTGTGAAAGAATGAATGCAGAAATACGCCTAATTTTAGTAAAAACTGACATCACAGCACCCTTGTCTACATTTAGAATATACTCAACCTTTCTTACTAACACTTAGGCTGTTACTGTGCTGCTGGAATGTGAGCAATCAGAAGTCTAAACTGAAGACCTTTATTGTCCTTATTTATAGTCTGCCAATTAGTTCATTATGTTCAATGCCTTCCGCTAATTTGAGGTTAATTTATTTAAAGGGGATGTGTGTGGGTCATGCGATTAAACAATGTGTGTGTGTTTGGCTTCAGAAGAACAAAATGTGAATGTGGTCATTTGTTTATTGTGTATGAGACATCCAGTTAGAAGTGGTGGGTAATCGATTGGACACATCACTGTCTACAGGCAAGTATAGTCCTGTTACCCCTCTTTACGTCTCGATGCGCCAACAACTGGGGGGTTGCTGCTTGAGGGACGAAGCGTTGACCATTTGGCACAGGCTACTGGCGCTACTGAAGGAAATCTTCACACAATTAGGTTGCATTGAATTATAGTTTCCCTACAGAATTCGAGCTCAAAACCCAGGCAGTACTAAGCACTCCATGTCTGTTTTCTGATTGGCTGCTGGCCTGCTTTTCCCCCGGCGTGTTGACGACTTGAGGAACTGGCTAACATGGCAGCAGATCAAGGCCTGGATGTTCAGTGTTGACCCAACGACAGGTAGAAGGGGAGATCTGAGGCGTTGCATTTGGCTGGCTGAAGGCGACTACATCAGTAAGAGGACAAACCAGGCTCTGTAAATGTGGGGACATTTATGAAAACATTCCGTTTAACATTCCTGCTCTCACACACCCACTTCTGGACCAATCCGCTGGCATGATCATGCCCCTTGACTGGGCAGAAGGGCCCACCGACACCAGCACCGACACCAGCACGGACACCAAACAAATGGCCACTGTTCTTCTTGAGTCAGCCTGATGCATCTGTCCCCAATTCGCCTCCCATTTAGCCTGGCAAATATTATTTTATCCTGTTGTGGGCTGTTTGCTTTGCTAAAAGGAGAGACAAACCATGCTTGTGCAGGAGGTGAAGGGAGTCTGTTGTGCGGGTCTTGGGCCTGCCCTGAGTAACCTCCAGAGGTCCCTGTTGGTTGGCCCGCGCTGGTTTCCCAGCAGAATCAAAGGCCCTCACCGGGCCTTGCCCTCCTGGTTTCCTTGACCCTGGGCTGTCTCCAAGACAGGACCTCAGAGAGTAGTGAGATGAACTGACCCTGGGCTGTCTCCAAGACAGGACTTCAGAGAGTAGTGAGATGAACTGACCCTGGGCTGTCTCCAAGACAGGACCTCAGAGAGTAGTGAGATGAACTGACCCTGGGCTGTCTCCAAGACAGGACCTCAGAGAGTAGTGAGATGAACTGACCCTGGGCTGTCTCCAAGACAGGACCTCAGAGAGTAGTGAGATGAACTGACCCTGGGCTGTCTCCAAGACAGGACCTCAGAGAGTAGTGAGATGAACTGACGTCAACCTGGATCCCACATAGCTATATTAGGGCCCTATAGGTATACTTGAAATTGAGAAAAAAGTTGCTGTATTGTCATTTGAGACAAAAGAAACACATTTGATATAGAAATCTTCTGAATTTAAAATGACTGAAGCCAGATTTTATTGAATAAGAGAAGAGTCAAATATTGCTGATTCTGTTTTCCCACTATTTGACATGAGGGCAGCATGTATTTCATTAAAGGGGAACATATTTTACATGGTTTCTTACTCTGTCTATCCATGTCCTACCCCCACCTTACTCTGTCTATCCATGTCCTACCCCCCCACCTTACTCTGTCTATCCATGTCCTACCCCCACCTTACTCTGTCTATCCATGTCCTACCCCCACCTTACTCTGTCTATCCATGTCCTAACCCCCCCATCTTACTCTGTCTATCCAT
>JACXGJ010010616.1:0-21500 GCA_016801105.1 Esox niger
ACCTCCACCTAGTCCCCAACACATCTCTGTTTACCTCCACCTAGTCCCCAACACATCTCTGTTTACCTCCACCTAGTCCCCAACACATCTCTGTTTACCTCCACCTAGTCCCCAACACATCTCTGTTTACCTCCACCTAGTCCCCAACACATCTCTGTTTACCTCCACCTAGTCCCCAACACATCTCTGTTTACCTCCATCAAGAACCCGACACATCAGTGTTTCAAAGTTTACTTGTCAAATACACCAAACATTACAGCATCATCCTGTATAATGACATTCTTGTGACATGGCCCCTGACATCTACATAGTGAGAGTAAAAAATATATAATATATAAGAAAAAAGATAGCCAGACAAAAAAAAATTATATTAAAATATAGCAAAAATGTATATATTGATTATATATCTGTGTTCGGAATCAAGCCACAGAAAGCACTTATCTGTTGGCTGTTTCTACGATCCCCAATGCATCTCCTCGAAAATCAGTTCACACAGGGACGTTTTTTTCTCCATGCTAGTTCGAAAGCGCTCTAATGTAGGCTGTTATTTCGTCGCATTGAAAGCGAGAAACTGAAGAATGAAACGGATAGGCTTAACAAATACGAGTTGTCAGATTTGACTGTTGTTCAGGACAATTAAACGTTAACATTAGAAGGCATACTTTAATGTGGATATCCAAAGGTGCCTGGTTCACATTTCGATAGTTGCCAAATATGCCTCTTAAAATGTTGATGTGTTTCCAAATGTTGATACAATTAAGATCCATGAATTTGTGGTTGAAATACACATCAGAACTAGCCTATTTCGTAATAACACCTGAAAAAAGAAAATGAATATCTGGTGAATTATCATTTGTTTTCAGTTAATACTCCATAACATACCTTCATGCCACCATCCTGTAGCTTATTCTTTCCCATACTTTGTGTACTTTACCCTTACTTACAAAGTAAGTTCTAGAAAGTACATCATCTTAAACTTGTTCTTATATGGTACCAACAACACTCACAGTGTAAGTACTAGGAAAGAGGGCTGTAATTTGAAGCTGTGCCTGTTCACGCATAGTTACATAGTTACACTGTAGTTAAACCTAACAAGCAAGTACGTTTAGTGTAGTCAAATGAAGCAGAGTCTGATTAACAGCAGTTAAAACATGTAACATCTCAAACTAATTAATTAATGACAATTTGAAGAGGGAATGTTTAAAATAAACTAAACCTAAGATTGAAATAAATCCAAATGAAATCTAGATGTCTGCATCATATGGACAGAAATATAATGACATTTGAAAAACACATCTGTCAATTATAAACATTTTATTAAAACAAACAAAAACAACCAAATACTATTACAAGCAACTACACCTTGTTAATAAAAGGGTAGTGCTTTGAGAAGCGGACTTGTGAACTATAGGTCCCGAGTTCGTAATCTCCTCACAGGCGAAGCGATATACGCGTTATGAATTAGTCCATGTAGACAAAAATTCCGCTGGCTAATACCATCTGAAATGGTATACTGTAATATTGCGACTGTTTCTGGCATTGAAAAGTTAATCTTCAGTCTCGCTAGATATTGCTCAGTTCTTGTGATTATTCCTAGGAAGTTAGTAGATACTAGTAAGCTTATTATTGGCTGATAAGCTGTTAGAACGGCGAGTGGCAAAGCAATATAGTTCATAGACGCTATGGTGGGGGTAAAACTTAATAACAACCGTTAGTCAGTTCAACACCATCTTCAATGGAGTCTAGCGACGGCTGTAACATGTAAGGCCGTGGTGCAGTGGTCAGAGACAGTGCCTCTCATGTGCGGGATCTAAATTTGGATATTTTTAGAGCTTCTAATAAGAGATTCTCTCTTATTTTCTCTTGTTGAAAAAGTTAGTTATTGTCGCCTTTATTGATAGGTTATGTATAAATATCATTCACTGTACTGATATGTAAGTGAGCCAGTGTCGGCGTCCATAACAATACATTCACGAATTAAAGAAAAAAGTACATAGTTTTGCCATGAAAGAAAAAGAATACGTTCTTATGCCATGAAATGAAATAGCTTTGGCCGACTAGCTAGTAATTTCTCAGTTCGATCATGTTTTAACAATAAACAATTACAGTTTTTGACAACGTTCTTTTGACCATTACAGCAGGTTAGTAGTTATTAGTAAAGCTTATTACTGACTAATACCCTGTTAAAACGGCCAGTGGCAAACGGCATTCATAGACGCTATTTGTGGTGGAGGTAAACTTAGTAAGAAACGTTGGTCAGTTTAACTGTATCAATATCATTCACGAATGGTCTACTAACTATTAAAACAGCCAATGGCAAAAGAGGATTTGTTCAGAATATACAGATGCTGGGAGTTAGTATAGACAAGATGCAATACTGACAGGCAGTAAATGGTGTTGTGGTTAGACATAGTAGGTCACGTGGATGACCCTGTTTCGAATGTCGTGGTGAGAACTCTTTGTATTGCGGGACGGATGAAGTATGCTTGCTTAGTTTCTTGTTTATAATTTACAAGTGTCTGCTCAAATTTTACTGAAATCATTTTACACATCCCACTGTGATGTGACCAGTGTGTATAAATGTTTTAAAGAACACTTTTTACATCTTGTTGAATACATAATAGAAACATCTGTAATGTTCTCATGTTGTGCTGGTCTTACAGATAAGCCTAGTACTTTCCATGTCCTGAAAAGTTGATTATAGTCCAACAGAAAAATTATGCTTTATATTTTTCTAGTTTAAAACTACCCAATAATAACACTGTTATTAGTATTAACTGACTAAAGGCAGCATACATTAATAATTAATAAAATATTGTATAATACACTGCACCAAAAAATTAAGGGAACACTTAACACATTGGGACTCAAGGAAGGAAAGATATAAAAGATCAAAATCTTTACTGAACATTGTGTAATTCGTTGAGAACAAAAATACGTAACAACGAGCAATGGAAACCAAAATCACAAAAGGATTGAGGGCTGGATTCAAACTCACACCAAAAATGAACAGAAACAATTATTATCACAGGCTGTTCCAACTTGAGTGAATTCCATCACAGACACTCATAATGTGACTCAGTAGTGTGAATGGCCCCACATGCCTGTATGCACTCCTGAAAACATCTGGGCTCCTGATGAGATGGCAGATGGTTTCCTGGGGGATCTCCTCCCAGACCTGGATCAGGGAATCAGTGAGCTCCAGGACAGTCTGTGGTGCTATTTGGCAGCATCAGATGCCATGGGAAGTAACGTCCCAGAGGTGCTCTATTCTTGATTCATGTCTGGGGAACGACAGGGCCAGTCAATGGCATCAATGCCTTCTTTATCCAGGAAGTGCCACACTGTACCAGTGTGAGGAACCCAGGGTCCACTGTACCAGTGTGAGGACCAGGGTCCACTGTACCAGTGTGAGGAACCCAGGGTTCACTGTACCAGTGTGAGGAACCCAGGGTCCACTGTACCAGCGTAAGGTTTGACAATAGGTCTAAGGCTTTCATCCCATCACCTAACTCCCATCAGGGTACCGTTGGCTACCACGTGGAGGTCTGTGCAACCCTCCAAGAATACGCCTCCCAAGACCATCACTGACCCACCACCAAACCGGTCATGCTGGATGATGTTGCTGGCAGCATAATGTTCACCACAGAGTCCCAAGACTCTTTCATGTGTTTCACATGTGCTCAATGTGAACCTGTTCTCATCTGTGAAGAGAACAGGGAGCCAATGATGGACCTGCCAATTCTGGTGTTCTCTGGAAAATGCCAAACAAGATGCACAGTGTTGGGCTGTGAGCACCGGTCCCACTAGAGGACGTCGGGCCCTCATGCCACCCTCATGGAGTCTGTTTCTAACAGTTTGGTCAGTAACATGCCCACCAGTAGCCTGCTTAAGTTCATTTTGTAGGGCTCTGGCAGTGCTCCTCCTGTTCCTCCACACACAAAGGAGCAGATACTGCTGGGATGATGTCTTTCTACGGCTGTCCAGCTCTCCTTGTGTGGTTGTTTTCATCTCCTTCTTACAAAGGAGCAGATACTGCTGGGATGATACTGCTGTCCAGCTCTCCTCGTGTGGTTGTTTTCATCTCCTTACAAAGGAGCAGATACTGCTGGGATGATACTGCTGTCCAGCTCTCCTTGTGTGCTTGTTTTCATCTCCTTACCAAGGAGCAGATACTGCTGGGATGATACTGCTGTCCAGCTCTCCTCGTGTGCTTGTTTTCATCGAAGGTCGGTATACGAGCTGATAGCAGAGGTACAGACTGGTGGCAGGCAGAGCAGTCGGGTCGGGCAGAAGGTCGGTACACGAGCTGATAGCAGAGGTACAGACTGGTGGCAGGCAGAGCAGTCGGGGATGGGCAGAAAATACGTTTGCTAATAGCCAAAGAGCACACGTGAATATAGACCATTGATGCGGCAGGGGCGAATCGTCAGGGTTCCTCAGAAATACTGTCAGTAATGAGGTAAGAGGTGCTTGTTGATTGGGGACTGGTGTGGGAGCAGATGATGTGGATCAGGTGTAGCGATTTCAGCCCAGGGAGGTAAGGACATAACAGCAGGAGGGACAAGGTGAACACAGATAGATGAATATATTTGAAAGAGGTTCAGATTGTATTGGTTGTAGTTTTTTGAAATGGCATTTGGTAGTTTTTATTTGTTTTAATAAAATATTTATTATTGACTGATGTGGTTTTTAAATGTCAATTATCCATGTCCAAACACACAAATTACAGCCCTCCACACCATGGGAACAGACACTTTTTTTCAAATGACATCCCTCTTTCCTTGTGACTACACTGTATTTACAGTGGGGAGAAAAAGTATTTGATACACAGCAGGTTTTCCTACTTACAAAGCATGTAGTGGTCTGTACCATAGGCACACTTCAACTGTGAGAGACGTAATCTAAAACAAAAATCCAGAAATTCCCATTGTATGATTTTTTTGTAGACCTGCACAAGGCTGGGATGGGCTACAAGACAATAGGCAAGCAGCTTGGTGAGAAGGCAACAACTGTTGGTGCAATAAATAGAAATTGGAAGAAGTTCAAGATGACGGTCAATCTGCCTCGGTCTGGGGCTTTATGCAAGATCTCACCTCGTGGGGCATCAATGATCATGAGGAAGGTGGGACCACAGTCTCAAAGAAAACCATTAGTAACACACTACGCCGTCATGGATTAAAAACCTGCAGTGCACGCAAGGTCCCCCTGCTCAAGCCAGCGCATGTCCAGGCCTGTCTGAAGTTTGCCAATGACCATCTGGATGATCCAGAGGAGGAATGGGAGAAGGTCATGAGGTCTGGTGAGACAAATAGAGCTCTTTGGTCTAAACTCCACTCGCTGTGTTTGGAGGAAGAAGTATGAATACAACCCCAAAAACACCATCCCAACCGTGAAGCATGGAGTTGGAAACATCATTCTTTGGGGATGCTTTTCTGCAAAGGGGACTGGACGACTGCACCGTATTGAGGGGAGGATGGATGGGGCCATGTATCGCGAGATCTTGGCCAACAACCATTGAAGATGGGTAATGGCTGGGTCTTCCAGCATGACAACGACCCGAAACACACAGCCAGGGCAACTAAGGAGTGGCTCTGTAAGAAGCATCTCAAGGTCCTGGAGTGGCTGAGCCAGTCTCCAGACCTGAACCCAGTAGAAAATCTTTGGAGGGAGCTGAAAGTCCATATTGCCCATCGAAACGTGAAGGATCTGAAGGTCTATATGGAGGAGTGGGCCAAAATCCCTGTTGCAGTGTGTGCAAACCTGGTCAAGAACGACAGGACACATATGATCTTTGTAATTGCAAACAAAGGTTTCTGTACCAAATATTAAGTTCTGCTTTTCTAATGTATCAAATACTAATGTCATGCAATAAAATGCAAATGAACTATTCAAAAATACACTGTGATTATCTGGATGTTTTAGATTCTGTCTCTCACGGTTGAAGTGTATCTATGATAAAAATGACAGACCTCTACATGGTTTGTAAGTAGGAAAACCTGCAAAATCAGCAGTGTATCAAATACTTGTTCTCCCCACTGTATGTGGGAACAGACACCGCTTCAAATTACAGCCCTCTTTCCTTGTAATCTAAGTGTAACTATGTGGGAACAGATGTCAATTTGAACAGATTTGTCTATGATGCTCCAAATTCTTGCAGGTGGTATAGCTGCCCATTCATCTTGGCAAAATGCCTCCAGGTCATGCAAAGTCTTTGGTCGTCTTACATGAACCGTTTGTTTCAGATCTCCCCAGAGTGGCTTGGTGATATTAATGTCAGGAGACTGTGATGGCCACTCCAGAACCTTCTCATTTTTCTGCTGTAACCACTGGAGGGTCAACTTGGCCATGTGCTTAGAGTCATTGTCATGCTGGAAAGTCCAAGAGCGTCCCATGTGCAGCTTTCATTAAGAAGAATGCAAATTGTCTGCCAGTATTTTCTGATAACATGCTGCATTCATCTTGCCATCGATTTTCACCAGAGCTCACACTCCACTACGCTTCACAGTGGGGATGGTTTTCTGTTCACTATAGGCCTTGGTGATCCCTCTGCAACTATAGCACTTATTATGGTTGTGACCATAAAGCTCTATGTGGTCTCATCACTCCAAATGACAGTGTGCCAGAGGCTGCGAGGACTGTCAAGGTGTTGTTGGGCTTATTGTAACCAGGCTTTTTTGTGGCATTGGCATCTTTCTGGCAACTTGACCATACAGCTCATTTGTCTTTCAAATATTGTTGTATTGTGCTCCTTGAAACAACCACACCATCTTTTTCCAGAACAGCCTGGATTTCACCTGAGGTTACCTGTGGGTTTTTCTTTGTATCTCAAACAATTCTTCTGGCAGTTTTGGCTGAAATCTTTCTTGGTCTACCTGACCTTGGCTTGGTATCAAGTGATCCTGAATTTTCCACTTCTTAATAAGTGATTGAACAATGCTGACTGGCAATTGCAAGGCTTTGGATATCTTTTTATATGCTTTTCCATTTGTATAAAGTTCAATTTCTTTCTTACGCAGGTCTTTTGACAGTTCTTTTCTGCTCCCCATGGCTCCACGTGAGAGCTAACAGACTCATTGACTACATATATACAGACACTAATTAGAATTTAAAAAGCCACGGGTGTGGGACATTCCCCTTTAATTACCAGTTTCACCTGTGTGTCCCCTTGTGTGTCTGTAACAAGGCCAAACATTCAAGGGAATGTAAACTTTTGATCAGGGTAATTTGGGTGATTTCTGTTTTCATTATGGTTTAAAAAGGAGTCATATATGTAATAATTAATGGATTCACTCTCCTTAATAAATAAAATTCATTTTTTGCATGATCAGACATATTTTCTAATTCAATTCCAAAATGTCACGATTTTTGCCAAGGTATGCAATCTTATGAGCACAGCTGTAGCAACACTATTGGTAGTAGTATTGAATATTGTAGATA
Organism: Esox niger; assembly: GCA_016801105.1. Lineage (NCBI taxonomy): Eukaryota > Metazoa > Chordata > Actinopteri > Esociformes > Esocidae > Esox > Esox niger. The sequence goes on from JACXGJ010010616.1 coordinate 7,441, forward strand.
TGGCAAGTATGGCAGTAATATACATAACAATGTAAACTAGCATCAATGTTTGAATCAGTAGGATGGGGGAGTATGAACAGTATGGGAGAAGTATTGAATATTATATGAGTGTTATATGCTTATGAATGGTACATGCAAAGGAACATTCTAATGGCCAATAAATGTACTGAAAGACATCAGAGCATCTGGAAAGGTTGTGTGATCAGAATGATCATGGATCAGTGTTACTGGTTGAGGAGCCTTATGGCCAGAGAAAAAAAAAAATTGGGGTCTGGAAGTGTGTGCTCCAGCGCTCTGGTTGCATCTACCAGACGGCAGCAGTGTGCACAGACCATAGTCTGGGTGGCTGTAATCTATGATGATGTACTGTGCTTTTACTCAGGCATCATGGACCAAGTGAGGTCATCTTTGATGAACAGACTGAGAAACTTGAATTGTGAGACTCCACTTGAATTGTGAGACTGAATGAGAGCATTGATGGGGCATTTAATTTAGTTTTTGCAATGTTATGATCATTATGTTGTGGGAATGGGCCCAGTTTGCTGGGTAGCCTTTCATGCTGAATTGCTTCTGCTCTGTCAGATTTGCATTGGTCTCCCCCGATGTAGAACTTAATAGTAACTGAGGGATATTAATGAGTCAGTAACAGGGAACTTGAAATAGTTCTTTAGGCGTTCAGAGTTATTCTAGTATTTCAATTAAGAAGTGAAATAACTAAAGTCTGAATTGAAGAATGCTGCATCATTAGAATAATTTGTGTCTTAATTTAAATGACTAATCATCAAACTTTCAAACTAACCATGCAAAATAATTACCTTCTATATACAAGAGGACACGGCTGACAGTGTTTTGTTCTGTCACTTGTGGGCTGACCAGCACCATATGGATGTGTAAAGGGGCCATAAATGACCATATGGATGTGTGAGGGGGCCATATAGGACCACATGGATGTGTAAAGGGGGCATTTAGGACCATATGGATGTGTTAGGGGGCCATATAGGACCATATGGATGTGTGAGGGGGCCCATATATGACCATATGGATGTGTAAGGGGGCCATATAGGACCATATGGATGTGTAAGCGGGCCATATAGGACCATGTGGATGTGTAATGGGGCCATATAGGACCCATATGGATGTTTAAGGGGGCCATATAAGACCTTATGGATGTGTAAGCGGGCCATATAGGACCATATGGATGTGTGAGGGGGCCATATAGGACCCATGTGGATGTGTAAGGGGGCCATATAGGACCATATGGATGTGTAAGGGGGCCATATAGGACCATATGGATGTGTAAGGGGGCCATATAGGACCATATGGATGTGCAAGGGGGCCATATAGGACCATATGGATGTGTGAGGGGGCCATAGAGGTTCCAGCCCATTTTGAGTAGATTCCCACATAATGTCTCATCTAGCTTGGGTTTTAATATACTCTATTATATTCACTTCATTACCCAGTCATTAGCATTATTACCATCATAATAACTGTATAATACTGTCATCATTGCACCCTTACGCAGATATTACCATCATACATGCTGTATAATACTATCATCTTCAGACCATTACCCAGGAATTACCATCATATATATACTAGTAATGAGTCATTACCATAATTTATACTGTGTGATACTCTCTTCTCCAAGCTTATTCATATCAATAGTAATGAATGTTTACGCCATCCTCAGGGTCCTCCTCAATACAGTGTTCTAGATGTGGCCTGTCTATTCAGACACATGCAGTAATGATTTTACACACAGAAATTACGTGATAAAGCCATATGGTCAAACTCAGAACAGACTGCACATTCCTTCCATGTCCTTGGTTGTTTTCTGTAAATGTCATTTATACAAAATAATAATTAGGCTCATCTGATTTTTTTTTTTTACCAATACATGCCATGTCTACTAACTCTTTCATATTTTTAGTAAGATAACAATTATTTATAGCTTTAAAGATATACAAACAAACCTATGCATTAGATAATTAATCAATTAGTCTGAGGATATATGTTGATGAAAGGTATGTTGGAGGTGATTGGTTTGTGGAGATGCTGTCAGGGTGATATGAGGCTGAGTAGTGAGGTGATTGGTTGGTGGAGATGCTGTCAGGGTGGTTTTAGGCTGAGTAGTGAGGTGATTGGTTGGTATTGATGCTGTCAGGGTGGTTTTAAGCTGAGTAGTGAGGTGATTGGTTGGTATTGATGCTGTCAGGGTTGTTTAAGGCTGAGTAGTGATGTGATTGGTTGGTGGAGATGCTGTCAGGGTGATTTGAGGCTACACACACACACACACACACACACACACACAACCTACAAATACACACTAATGTAAACCATAATCTGCTATCTACTACACTAATGGAACCATAATCCCTATCTACTACACTAATGGAACCATAATCCTTATCTACTACACTAATGGAACCATAATCCCTATCTACTACACTAATGGAAAAATATTCCCTATCTACTGAACTAACAGAACCATATTGCCTAACTACTAAACAAATTTAACCACTATTCTTAACTACTACACTCACAGAACCATATTCCCAATCTACTACACTAATGGAATCATATTCATTTTCTACTACACTAATGGAACCATAATCCCTAGTTACTACACTAATGGAACCATAATCCCTATGTACTACACTTAAAAAAACATGTTCCCTATCTACTACACTAATGGAACAATATTCCCTATCTATTAAACTAACAGAACCATATTCCCTATTTACTTAACTAACAGAACCATATTCCCTATCTACTACACTAATGGAATCATATTACTAACGGAACCATATTCCCTATCTACTACACTAATGCAACCATATTCCCTATCTACTACGCTATTGGAAACATACTCACTATCTTCTACACGAATGGAACCATATTCCGTATCTACTACACTAATGGAACCATATTCCCCATCTACTACACTAATGGAACCATAATCCCAATCTACTACACAAATGGAGCAATATTCCCTATCTACTACACTAACAGAAGTGTATTCCATATCTACTGCATTAATGGAACCATTTTCCCTATCCACTACATTAACGGAACCATGTTCCCTATCTACTACATTAATGAAACCCTATTCCCTATCTACTACACTAATTAAACCCTATTCACTATCTACTACACTAATTAAACCCTATTCCCTATCTACTACTCTAATTAAACCCTATTCCCTATCTACTACACTAATGAAACCCTATTCCCTATCTACTACACTAATGGAATCATATTCCCTTTCTACTATACTAATGGAACCATAATCCATATGTACTACACTTACAAAACCATATTCCGTATGTACTACATTAATGGAACCATATTCCCTATCCACTACATTAACGGAACCATGTTCTCTATCTACTACACTAATTAAACCCTATTCCCTATCTACTACACTAATGAAACCATATTCCCTATCTACTACACTAATGAAACCCTATTCCATATCTACTACACCAACAGGACCATATTCCCTATCTACTACACTAATGGAACCATAATCCCTATTTACTACACTAAAGGAACAATAATCCCTATTTACTACACTAACAGAATCATATTCCCCATCTGCTAGATTAATGGAACCATTTTCCCTATATACTACATTAATGGAACCATTTTCCCTATCTACTAAATTAATTGAACCATATTCCCTATCTGCTACATTAATGAAACCATCTTCCCTATCTACTACACCAACATAACCATATTCCCTATCTACTACACTAATGAAGCATATTCCCTATCTACTAACCTAAAAGAACCATATTCCCTATCTATTACTCTAACATAACCATATTCTCTATCTATTACATGAATGTAACAATAATCCCTATCTAATACACTAATGGAACAATATTCCTTATCTACTACACTAATGTAACAATAATTCCTTTCTAATACTCTACTACACTAACAGAACCATATTCCCTATCAACTACACTAATGTAACAATAATCCCTATCTAATACTCTACTACACTAACAGAACCATATTCCCTGTCAACTACACTCATTGAACCATGTTCCCTATCTTCTACTCTAACAGAACCATATTCCCTATCAACTACACTAATGAAAACGTATTCCCCATATAGAATAGTATACTAGTTTTACAGGGGCCTAGAGATTATAGACTCTTCCTCTGAATTCAATAGGATAATTTGACTGTCTGTGTCTATGTTCCCCAGCACTTAGGGACAACCGGATCGAGCTAGTTCGGGCATCATGGGCAGAGCTTACCATTAGCATCAGTGACATCAGCCTATCAGATGAGGGCCAGTACACCTGCTCTCTGTTCACCATGCCTGTCAAGACATCCAAGGCATTCCTTACTGTATTGGGTGAGTAGAATGTGTGTATGTTTGTGTGTATGTTGCAACATTTTGAGACCAGATGCCCTTACAAAGTTTTTAAGGTCGCACTCCAATATCAAAGCATTTGATCTCTTTCTTAAGTTTCAAATACAACAAATATTGTGTCTGGCACAGCAGGCATAGCACCCTAACCCTCCAGGAACGGCAGTCTAATTAGCAGTACTAACTAATGACCAACCTACTTCATGAATTCTCCAAGGTTGAAGGATATTGAGTAAAAGCCTGTAGGAGGGCATTGCTCTTCAGGATAACAGCTAGCCAACCTTGTGCTAAAACAAGGGGATCGCAACAAAGGGGACCTGCGTATAATCTGCAGGTGATTGCTGGATTTGTTGGCAAGCTACAATCAGGAAATTACACCAGAAATTGTTACAAATTAGCCTTGGTTGCAATGCACTGCAGATTCTAAGACATTTTTGTCAGACCGTGTAAGTAGAGCCGGCCAAGAACAACAAAAGTCTCTGACTAACTGACAGAGTCACTGACTATCCATTGTTAAATAGCACACTGTCTGCCTCACAAGCAAGCAAGAAAGTTTATTTATATAGCACAATTCATACATAGAAGCAATTAAATGTGCTTTATAGTGAAAATAGAAATAATGCAATAGAATTAAAATAGTCAGATCCATCATTAGCAGATTGTTACATTTACAGTTTACAGTGGTTTACAGAGGTTATTCGTCTGATAGTACCAGAACTTGCATTACAATTGGTAAAAGATAGCAAGATATACATTTAATAACGAAATAAATCAAGAAGAGAAATATAAAATACAGCATAATAATACTTGTTCGCGAGTGAGGAAAAAATGAAGCGGGAGAAAAATGGCCGGAGAATCGGAGCAGCGGGGGTGTGATTGCATTTGCTTTACCGCACCGTTGTGACGAAAAGAGAGCTGAGCCGGAAGGCAAAGGTACATTTTCGTTTCTACCCTCACCAATGGTCATGAAGGCTTGGTCATGACTGAAAGAACTAGATCGTGGGTACAACCGGCTGAAATGAGTTTTCTCAGAAGGATGGCTGGCGTCTCCCTTAGAGGTTGAGAAGCTCAGTCATCCGTGAGAAACTCGGAGTAGAGCTGCTGCTCCTTTGCATTGAAAGGAGGCAGTTGAGGTGGTTCAGGCATCTGGTAAGGATGCCCCGGGACGTCTCCCTAGGGAGGTGTTCCAGGCACGTCCAGGTGGGAGGAGACCTCGGGGTAGGCCCAGGATTAGGTGGAGAGATTATATTTCGACACAGGCCTGGGAACGCCTCGGGATCTCCCAGTCAGAGCTGGCAAATGTAGCTCGGGTACAGGAAGTTTGGGGTCCCATGGCATGGAAAAGCCCCAAAATTAGATTATTTGGAAGCATGTGTTTCAGATATTAGGAAGTGGATGACAGAGAACTTCTTGCTTTTAAATTCAAGAAAAACAGAAATGCTCGTTTTAGGACCCAAGAAATTTGAGATTTGTTGGCAGATCTCACTGTGAACCTCTGGCTGCATGTTCGTATCCCAAAAAACTGTAAGAAATCTCAGCTTTACCCTCGACCCTGACCTCTCCTTTGATGAACATATAAAATATATTATGAGTTGCTTGTTTTCATCTTCAAAACATTGCAAAAATCGGAAACTATCTATCAAAAACTGATGCAGAAAAACATCTGTGCTTTTGTTACATCAAGATTAGATTACTGCAATGCTCTTTTTTCCGGCTACCCTGATAAATCAATAAATACATTTCAATTTGTGCTTCACACGGTTGCTAGAATCCTAACTAGAACAACAAAAATTGAAAACAGAACTCCAGTACTAACCACTGGCTGCCTGTTAGGATTAGGGCTGATTTCAAGGGTTCTAAACAAACAGCTGCATGCAGGGCCTTCTCTCATTGGGCTCCACTACTGTAGAATTATTTGCCAATTATAGTTAGAAATGCAAACTCAGTGTAAACCTTCATGGCCCATCTCCTCAACCTGGTCTATGATTAAGTGTAGTCTGGCCCAGGGGCATGAAGGTGACCAGAAAGGCCTGATACTGTCCACCCTTGCTGTCTTGCCAGGTGGGCTCTCATCACCACTGGGATGCTCTCCCTCCAATGCCATTCGGGGGCGGAGTCACTGGCTTGTTGTTGTCTCTCTGTTGTGCACTTGTGCAATTGTGCTGTACTCTGCTGGCAATACTTGGCCCTCATTCAGGATGATTGTAGTAGGTGGGTATCTCTTTGTTTGATGCTTGGCAATGTGGGAGGATTGATTTCCTGCCCGTTGGGCCCTGTTCGGGGCCTTCACCGGATAGGGCCACAGTGTCACTGGACCCCCTGTCTCAGCCCCAAGGTCATACGCTGCTATATTATGGTGCTGGGGGAGTAGGGTCTACATTTTCCCTGTCTTCGGTCGTTTTAAACTCAGGAGGACATGAGTTCTTGGCCCACACTTGCGACGTACCAGACTTGACTCGTTTCTGTCTCTGTCCAAAGTCCTCCTGGTTGTGTTGCAGATCAAGGCGATACCTGACGATTTCAGCTGCCACTCTGCAGATTCCCCCCCCGTCTGTCCCTGTCCATCGGGTCATGCTGCCGATCTGGACTAGGTTAAAATGGACTCTGGGCTCTTAACTATTACAATTTGGACTCTTAATATGTCCACCCCGACATAGATGAGGACTGGGCACCACTCTGAGCCTGGTTCCTCTCTAGGTTTCTTCCTAAATTTCGGCCTTTTTAGGGAGTTTTTCCTAGCCACTGAAGTTCAATACTACTGTTGTTTGCTCCTCTGAGTTTAAAGCACTTTGTGACAACTGCTGATGTAAAAAGGGTTTATAAAATACATTTGATTTCATTTAATTTGATTTTGATTTGCGGCTACGTCGGTGGCTCTGCCCCCTGGTAAACAGATCGCTGGCTGATTCTTTAATCTAATACTGCGGTTAATGGAGTTGCCGATCACTAAAGTTTTCAGTTTTTTGGGGCCACCGGTAGAAAGTGCCTGCCGATCATTCCCCCCCAAAGACGGCTTGGGCCTTGACTCCGACTCCAGTTGGGAAATCCTGTTGAAAATTTCTAGTGGGGGGCTAACAACGCTATTGTAATATGTTGTTGCCAGTGTCATCAAGCTGTCAGTGTTTTATATTTGATTATTGTTGTTATTGTGTTGTCATGTGGTTGTCTTGATTTATGTTGGTGTGAGTTGTTTTCAACTGTTTTTGTTGTTGTATTGATTGTTTTTGTCCTGCAGGAGTTCCAGAGAGGCCAGAGATAACAGGGTTCACCAAGCCAGCCATGGAGGGAGATGAGATCACCTTAACTTGCACCTCTTCTGGCAGCAAACCTGCAGCACACATCCACTGGTTCAGGAATGACAAGGAAGTACAAGGTAGGACAGAACCTAACAACTAGGAACTGTATGGTCCTCAATGAAACACAAGGTCCAGTTTAATTGGAAAGGTCCAGGGGGCAAACACATTAGGGTAATGTGTCTGGGTCAGGGACAGTACAGGTTATGGGCAGAATTTAGCATCAAATGTACAGCGTAAAATGCTTGAATTGCCTTTTTTTTCTGATGGTTGGTCAATCGATAGGAGCCCTAACTCTTTTCCAGGTGTTTTGTTGGGTGCTATACAAGGTTGTTGTGAGGGACTCAATGGAGAAAAGGGCCTCTATTGCTATTCTCACAGCAACAATACACATAGAAAAGAGGAACATACATATATGTGAGAATGTACCTTCTCCTGACTGACTCTTAACATGGGGCCCCACAGGGATGTGTCTTCAGTCCTCTGCTTTACGTTGTGAATTTTTATACAGGTGTCACCCAAGGATGTGTCCTTAGCCCTCTGTTTTACTAGCTGACTCTAAACACAGGTGCTCCCCAGACAAGTGTCCTTAGCTTCTGTTTTTTACTAGCGGATTCTTAATACAAGTGCTCCCCAGGGGAGTGTCATTGGCCCTCTCTTTTACTAGCTGACTCTTAACATAAACAAAGCAGTAGTGAACAGTCAGCAGTTTTAATTACTCTGCATTCACAAGGGGATGACAGGTCGTACACTATCAACATAACCAATTTTTTCATGAGGACACTCCAGCAGCCATATCTATTTGTCCTCCACATACTGATCCCCTGTGTCCTCCACATATACTGACCCCCTCTGGCCTCCACATATTGTTGAGGCATGTAAACAAAGCATTACATTAATAGTTCTATGAATAGGAACCTTGGGTTGTGACAGTGTTGTATTTAGTTTAGAAAAATACCAAGCCTTCACATCCTTAATTACCTTATTATAAGATAATAGCAGCTCCTTCATATAGATAGTATAGTAATGGACATTTTGTTTAGTCATTTTCCATTTTCCTTCTGCTTTTCTACAAGTCTTAAGGTTCATATATTCTAATCTAACTGATGGTAAAGTTTTGTTTCAGGCCTTGACCTAGATCTAAAAGGAGTAATTTCATCAAAAGTGTTGAATCTATTTATTGATGCATCAGTACTACATGTGGCAAACAGGTTTTCACTACGTCTTGGACTAGTAGCTGAACATTTTGAACCCATCTGTGAATTAATGATGCGTGAGCGAATATTATGATTCTCCTTTTTGGGGAAAATATTTGGCAGGATATATAGAAATACTAAGATAATCAGACACTAAAATATCTTCCCTTACAAGATTATTCAGGGTAAGACCAAGAGTAACAACCAAATCCATAGTGTGGCCATGATATGGCCTTGTTTCACCACTGGGGAGGACAGAAATTCAGAAGATTGTGGCATGAAGTTGGAAATAGGATTTGGAGGGTGATAAACCACAGCACATAAACCTGTCTCAAGTAGGTGAATAGAAAACATAAGCACCTCAAGAGTAGAATTCTGACAGTGATGGGGCTGCATTTGAAATGGGTTTTGTGAACTACAGCATTTCCCCCTCAACGGCCATTAACCCCTGGCTTGCATACAGATTTATAATGAACAGGACAGAGATCAATTAATAAGCATTGGTCAGCATCTGTCATCCAAGTCTCCATTGCTAGAATAAAGTCCAGGTTAAACTCTGATGAAATCATGTAAAATGAAACTCTTTAGAGAGTGATCTTAAATTGAACAGTGCAATTTTTGCCTAAACATTTCACATGCAATAATTGTGAGTTGTAGAACACATTAAGTTCACAAGATTATTTTCATTAACACCAACACATGTAGGTCGTTTTTGGAGTCTGCCAGTAGCTTGAATCCTAGAGACGCCTAGACTTAAAGGCAGAGAGACGAGAGGTCGGACAATCTTTTCTATAAAAGCAGGATACAATTGCTTCCTGCTTTCATGCCTGTTAGTCGCATAACGCAACACTCCTGATTCCTGCCTCTTGCCAGTCTTTCTTTCTTTTAATACTTTTTAGCTTTCTTAAAATCTTTGACCTTTGTTTCATTTTTGTTCTGTATTTGTTTTATTCATATTTTTACAATTTTAAGTACATGTTTAAAAGAGGACCTCAGCGTAGTTCTTTTGCATTTTTGACTTAATTTTTCCAAAGGAGGAGCTAAGAAAGCTGTTGGAGGAACGGATCAACCGCTTAGAAGATTAAGTCACCCAATCGCTTCTCCGGTCGGACTGTGGGTCTTGTCCCGTAGGTGAATCAACAAATGTCGAGTTACCCAATGCTAATGGCCAGACACAGGTCGGTATACATGGGATTGCTTCAAATCTTGACCACTCTGCTATGTACCTGGCTGACACTCTCCATTGGACAAGTGCAAACGCCACTGGATTAACCGCAGAGGATTTCAAACCAGCCTTCCCCAATAAAACATTTTACTGGCCCAACACCGGGGCTAGACCGAAGTCATCAACTCCAGCAGGGACTTGGTCTGACGTCGTGCGCCGCGGAGGCAAATCCAGCAAGAAATCAAATAAGAGACAACCGACCCTCAATCCACCACCTGAACTCTCACTGCAAAACAGGTACGGTCCACTGACTCGGAATGAAATGTGTGTAAATGAACCCAGGGAAGCAAACCACAACACCAGCATTAGGGCTAACCAAAATACAAGAAACACCAGCATTAGACGAGAGAAAGAAAAAACGTGGCGAACTATAAACCTGATGCTACCTTGATTGGGGATGACGTAACAAAGATTGGCAAAGACTGAAGTCCTAACCATGGCTGACACATCAGTCAGAGAGCTAACGGAAATGCTGCCAGTTATTCTCTCTACACATCCAAGCAACATGCAGATTATTATCCACACTGGGTCTTTTGACATTCTACAAACCTGAAAAGAGATTTTTCTACACTACTCAAGAAAATAAACAACTTTCAACAACATGTTTCCACCTCAGGCCCAATTCCATCCTTGGGGCATACACACACTCAAGGCCACATTCTGGATCTGGTTATCTCAAAAGGTCTCAATATTTCCTCAGTCGTGGTTAAAGACATGGCCCTGTCTGATCATTTCTGTGTCTTTTTTGAATCACTAATCACCCTGAATGTTCCAGTAAACTCTGTTTCTGTTAAGAAAAGGTACATTAATGAGAGTACCAATGCTCAGTTTATGGAAGCCATAGCTATCTCTCCAACAATAAGTGCTGGGTCACTTGATGTACTCCTGGATCATTTTAATGACAAAATATTGAATGTCATGGATCGTCTTGCACCGGTGAAGGTAAAGAAAACTATGAGCAAACAGAGAACACCATGGAGAACCACCATGATGGTTAGCGCCCTGAAAAGAGAATGTAGGACAGCAGAACGTAAGTGAAGGAAAAATAAACATCAAATTCACTATGTGAATATCTATAAACAAAGCCTTGGTACCTTCAACAGTGAGTTACGCAGAGCCAGACAGCAACATTTATCAGGAATGATTAACAAGAATATCAATAATACCCGCACTATATTTGTCATGGTCGACAAGCTTACAAATCAAATAAAGCAGACAGCATCAGAACTCATGTCCACTGTGAATGTAATGAATTTGTTTCTTTAGTGAAAAAATGTAATGTATTAGACAGACCAGAACTACTCAGTCTAACAAGGACACTGTACCATCACTACGACCACCAAGACATAACTTGGTTATTATGTCGCTATTTACTATTATTGATAAAAAATCCTAGAAGAAACAATTCGACTTCTTAAAGCTTCTACATGTTGTCTCGACACGCTACCATCAAACTTTTTAAAAACTATTTTGAATTCCATAACAATGGACTTGCAGCAAATAGTTATTAGCTCCCTGCAATCAGGCATTTTCCCAACAACTCTGAAATCAGCTGCCATTAAGCCCTAATTAAAAAGTGATCACTGGATGCATCTATAATGACCAACTACAGACCTGTTTCTAATCTCCCTTTTATTGCAAAGATCATTGAGAAGGTTGTATTCAATCAGCTCACCGATTTTGTGACCTCAAGAGGTCAAATTTCAGTCAGGCTTCCGACCTCACCACAGTACTGAAACGGCCCTGATTAAAGATTTAAATGATTTACGGCTGAATACTGATTCAGATAAAATAACAGTTCTAGTTCTACTAAATCTCAGTGCAGCCTTTGACACTGTAGATCATAGAACACTTATGAATTGGGTAGGACTTTCTGAGACAGTCCTTGAGTGGTTCAGATCTTATCTAGATGGCCGGAGTTACTTTGTCACCCTTGGTAATCATGAATCTGATAGGGTGGCTATGACATGCGGAGTTCCACAGGGATTAGTTCTCGAATCGCTTCTGTTCAATCTCTATATGCTACCTCTGGGCCAAATTCTACAGAACAACAACATTAACTACCACAGCTAAGCAGATTATACTCAAATATATACGTTTATATATATGTCTCTCGAACCGTATGACAACAGCTCAATAGAATCTCTGTGTCACTGTATAGAGCACATAAATACCTGGATGAACCAAAATTGTCTACAGTTAAACCAAGATAAAACTATTGAGATTATTGTGTTTGGCAACAAAAATAAAAGAACAATTATCAGTAAAGAGCTGGATTCTCGGGCTCTAAGAACCAAGGATCAAGTCCGTAATCTAGGTGTTCTGATTACTCAGACCTCACATTTAACAGTCATATCAAATCAGTCACCCAAACAGCCTTCTACCATCTGAAAAATATATCCAGAATCAAAAGCCTGGTGTCCCAAAAAGACCAAGAGAAGCTCATCCATGCTTTTATCTCTTGTAGGGTTGACTACTGTAATGGCCTCTTAAATGGACTCCCTAAAAAGACTGTAAAACAGCTGCAGCTCATTCAGAATGCAGCTGCTAGAATGTTGACCAGGACCAAGAGGACCGAGCACATCACTCCGGTTCTTAAATCTTTGCATTGGCTTCCGGTCAGTTACAGAATAGAATTTAAAGTGGTGCTTTTAGTTTATAAATCTCTGAATAGTTTAGGAACCGAATACATTTCTGATATGTTTGAAGAATATAGATCGAGCAGGGCTCTAAGATCCATGAACTCAGGTCAGCTAGTAGAGCCCAGAGTCCAAACTAAACATGGAGAAGCTGCGTTTAGCAGTTATGCTGTACACAACTGGAATAAACTACAAGAAGATCTTAGACGTTCACCAAATGTGTCCATTTTTAAATCCAGGCTAAAAACACGTGCCTATGACTGAGCTCTCAAACTTAAACCCACTGTGAGCCTGTTTTTATAACAGCACTGTTTAGTGTTATAGTTTTTCTAGCTTCCAATTTTTTTATATTCTATTTTATTATTCTATGTTATAGTTTTTTTAGCTTCCTATGTTTTATATTCTATCTCTATTTTATTATTCTATGTTTTATTATTATGCTGTATTTTATATTTCTCTTCTTAATTTATTGTGTTATTAAATGTACATCCTGCTATATTTTACCAATTGTAATGCAAGTTCTGGTGCTATCAGAGGAATAACCTCTGTGTAAACTGTTTTTGATTATATTGCATTATTTCTATTTTCACTGTAAAGCACATTGAGTTCTAAGTATGAATTGTGCTGTAAAAATAAACTGGCTTGCTTGCTATACAGGTCGAATTCAAATAGTCATTTATATAAACAGTTCTGAATAGTTCTGAACTGCTCGATAGCACACTGGCTCCTCTGTTGTTAAGATTTAAACCATCACGTTAAAAAAGAGAAGGGCTCATCCAAAATGTATCAAAAATGTCAATGAAACATATCTTCCCATCCTCACAATGCTTCTTCTGCCAGATATTGATATGCCTACACATTTACTATAGCCTGGCTGCATACACAGCAGAGGCCCGGAAACAACCAGTCTTAAAATCTCTCACTGGCAGGCTGCAGTGTCATTAGAGCTAACATGTGTTATGATTGTACTCACAGTGGGAGTTTTAAGCAGGAATGGTATTTTCTTCTTGGAATCAGAGATGTGAGCTCTAGGAATGCAGCATACCCTTAAGTGATCAACCGTTGGGAGTAGTTCCACAACCCGCACAATCAAGTCACCCACAATGTAGTTATACCACTACTGACCCCTATGATCTCCACATATACCACTACTGACCCCCAGTGTTCTCCACATATACCACTACTGACCCCTATGATCTCCACATATACCACTACTGACCCCTATGATCTCCACATATACCACTACTGACCCCCATGTTCTCCACATATACCACTACTGACCCCCCATGTTCTCCACATATACCACTACTGACCCCC